>OY292402.1:14980870-15066320 GCA_958496205.1 Idaea biselata
TTAAATAAATATGTCGGGGAAAAAAAACATCATGTCACAGTAAAAGCCAGACGTTACATAAACTTAGTCCTTCGTTTATAAGTAAGGGGGTGAAAAGATGAAGACTTGATCAGTTGTATTTCCGTCCGCAGAGTATCAGCACGCTGGGCAGCAGCCAGGGCTCCGCCCCGCGCTCGGCGCGCGTGCGCGCGGCGCTCCGCCCCGGCCCCGCCGCTGCACCACCACCCGCCGGACTTCCTGACAACCTGCGCGAGACGCAGCGCCAGCGGCTGGGCAAGGACGAGGGGCCTAGGACTCCGCCCCCGCTGCCGCCCAAGCCCCCGCACAGAGCGCCGCCGACCCTCGTCTGAACGTATGCAACTCTTGTGTGGAGTGGAATCCCTTTTAGGAGATCAGAGACCGGAATCGATCTTGGTTTCTTTTACGTTGAGAAGCCCTGATCATTGGCTAAATCACCGATGAAGATGTTTAGAAGCCCTGGACATTCACTAAATCACCGCCAAACATGTTTAGAAGTCCTGAATATTGAAAACTTTTACGGAATCACTTAGAGAAACATGTTTCGAAGCCTTAAACATCGGACACTTTTACTGATCACTATGTTTAGAAGCCCTGACATGGTAAACTTCGTTGATAAAATGTTTAGTAAGCCCTGAAGATTGGAATCTTTTATCGATAAACATGTTTAGAAACTCTGGAGGTTTTTGGTGCCCCAATGGAAAATGGCGTCTTGTTGTTGTGTTTCTTTTAACTATAAGTGTGACTTTAGTTAAATTAGATATAATTGCAGTAATTTGTTTACAATTAAGTGAAAAAAAACTGTCGAGATTTTGTTAAATATTTGAAAACGAAAATAAAATGTTGATGAAAGAGGACAAATATCAATGTTTACAGAAAATAAATATTTATAAACAAATCGTGCGAAGACAAAATTTAAAAATATACCTCAGACTGGTCACATTTTGAGTATTTGTTAAAAATGGATGATTGATGAAAAATCTCAGTGTATTTTGAAGTCATTCTAAGTTAGTAAAGGCTGGGCAACAGCTTAAAATGTAGATATAGCTTTAAATCGTATTTAAAAACATTTATTATTACAAATTAACCAACTGTAAATGTATTGAATTTAATATAAATTATCTACTTACAAGAATCCTTAGTCCAGTGTTAAAAATTCCGAACGTAACAACTCTGGTGCCTTCCATAGTTCATAAGACTGCACTAACTGTATATTAAGATTTAATTAAATTGTTCAATAAAATATCTACTTGTTTACTTCTGAAATTAATTTAATAATTTGGACTATAAATTACGCGTAAATCTACTAAAATCGGTATAATTAAAAGATGGCGCTCCCGGCGCTTGTTCTTCATTTAAAAATAGAACATTATGTGCTGGCAACTTATAAATTTTACTTTTTAATATTGCAAATGGAGGTTCCCAGTATTATCTAAAAATATAGGCTGCCAGTATCAATATCTCTAAATAAGTGTCGTGCTACACTAGGCCAGTATTCTGTCTAGTTACCAAAAAAATAAATTATAATTTCTGTGAACATCACACAGCGCCATCTAACCCCATGGTAAGCTACTAAAGCTTGTGTTATGGTGACTAGACAAATAATATTATACAAATATTCAAAGTAATATGGACAGCATTGAATGCTTAATTTATTTGCTGTAACGCGACGCTTTATTTGAGGATAGTAATTAGAAAAATAATATTAGATCACATTCTAGAAATCGTAAGTTTTCAGTATTTTATTTTGTAAAAAACTGCGTTTATTTGGGTACTATGTACCTAGCCGGACTCGGCAAGCTTTTTTGTTAATTAAATGTCTGAATATAATTTATTGATAATACAGATACTCTGAGAGTATGGTTAATTGTAATAAAATTAGCACTGACTACCTACTTTATGCTTTTTATTTATCATCATTAAGAACTCTGGCACAGCCTCTTATCTACCAAGCTCATTTTGCATAAGTTTTGTAGTCCTTCACTCAGAACTAATTCGGTATGTAGGTAGCTCTGGATCTGCAATCGTAGATCTGGAATAAAACATGGGCTACCCATCCAGCTATCTTCATATTAAATTTCATCGCAATCGGGTCAATAGTTTTTGCGTGTGAGAACAACACACTTGTTTCCCTTACACACAAACATTCACATTCATAATATTTGAATAATGGCACAATCATTCGTTAAAACGTATTGCGTTCACATTCTTTGCGAACAACTAAGGTTAAAATTAAATAAAAACCCGTAAAACAACTAAACTAAACATTTATTCCTTCACTAATTAGCAGCAATTGCTTTCTTATCCCCCTCCCCTCCCTCTAATTTCGCCTTCTCCCCCTCAACCACCACGGGCTCCGGTTCCGGGTCAGGCGCCACCCAGGTCAGTCGCGACGGGTCCTTGGGGGGCGCCCAGTCCGGGACAATTTTCCCATGAAGCCTCCACACTCCGTAGAGGTTGGAGAGATGTTTTTCGAAGACTACGTATTCTAACACGTCTTTGGCGAGGATCTCGCTGCCGTGTATGAGGCGCCCGAACCGGTCGTAGACTGTTAGTTGTTGGCGTGAGTGGAAACGGACTGTTATCTGAAATATACATCAATGTTGGACATTGATCTCAACCTTAACAGTAGATATGGCATCAGAAGGACAGTTGAAATAAGCCACTGAAGTAACGCCTCTATAAATCCAATGATACTTTTGACGTTTCAAGAGGAAAGTCCACCTACTCTTTCTCCATACTTACTTAGTTGATTGTTTCCTCCCTGGATAAAGACATATGTATATGTTTATGCAATTTTCGGCATGGCTGATATAGGATTAATGGCATAAATATATTTTCTCTAATATCTTTATCCAGGGAGGAAACAGTCGACTACATTTGCGAAGTTTTTATAGAGAAAAGAATAGCTGTATCCTTTCCCCTTAAGCGTCATTCATCGACTTCCGTCTTTAAAGAGTCCAGTCAGTGTTATCTGCAAAGATTGTCTTTTCATTTTTACGATAGAGATCTAGTACACACCTTAATCAAGTACCCCCTACATAGAATAAGGTTACCCCATCTCTTCCCGTGGCGTGGGTGCCGCAAAAGGCGACTAAGGGATCTGAGGAAGACTACCAAATCTTGAGTGCCCCCGCGCGGTGCCGGTAAACTGCTTGGTCCCTCCCTATAGGAGGATTAGTAAAAACATTGCCAAATCTATTTGCAGAAGGTATGCTCAAAAAAGACTTACCTAACTACTAAATAATTTGGAGTTTAAACAGACCCTGGGCTTCCAAGAGGGATGCAACCGGGAACAACGCTCAGATGAGATGATCTAGTCACACACCTGTCCATATATATTTTCCTTGCTAATGACATCGGTGCACCGAGCGTGCACCACCCTCGCAGGCTCCAGGGACTCCAGGAACTTCCACCGGATGGTCTTCCTCAAGGAGTTGTGCATAAACTCAGGGTACGCTTTCTCTGTCACGTATTGTCTTATAGCTAAACAACAAAAAATACAAGTAGTAATCCTACTAGTATTATAAATGTAGAATTTGTGTGTAAGTAGGTAAACGGGTATGGTTTTCCTCTTGCGACCGCAGTGATTGTCATTTCCTTTTTACGATAACAATATTGTCACAATATCATTATGTAAAGTTAGTTTTTCGTACCCGGCGGGATTCGAACTCACGACTACTGGTAATCTGAACCACCGCTTAGCCATGGGTAAGCCAAGTCAAAATTAAGAAGGCATTTCCTTGTGTTTTGCGAGAAACAAGCGAGTTCAACCGGGCTCGTAATTTTTTAATTACCTAGAAATTATTATGATAATGCATACCAAACATCTAAAACATTATTTCTTAAAGTGTTTACCACACTTATGGAAGACTGTTTTTGGAAAAATGGTCCCTACCAAAAATTTTGGGACCAGGCGAGATTCGAACCTGCGACTACTAGTAATGTAAACTGGCGCTCTTGACCGCGTCGCCACAGGTAAACCGCCCGCCAATTCAAAAAATCAGTGAAATTACCTTTCCTATCCTGATTAGCCAAGCACTCGTGAGCTTTAATATAAATATCTTGTGCCTGCTGTATGAACTCTTTGGTATTAAACTCCTCGTCATATGACTTCACCTTCCGGATAGCCATCATGGACTTGGACTTCTTCTCAAGGAGTTGGACAGCTTGTTTGGCTCGAGTCGGGGACACGATGGAGGCTTTGCCGTCGCCCTCGGGGGGAATGTAGGGCTCGAAGACTGCGCCTGGTGGAAGGAAGGTCCATACAGACATGATTTTTAATGTGAAGCATCTTTGGTCTAGGGTAAACCTGATTGTTGGCGTGGCGATGCAGGCCGTGGAGACGCATCACCACGCTATATGATGGAGTGTATGTACTTATGCAAATAACATATACAAAACATTTTTGTTGTTACACATCTGCCGAGCGTCCTGCGATGGCTCACATTTATATTCAAAATTGTAGCGTCCTACTAATATTATAAATTATGAGTGTTTAACAAGTATGTTTGTAACTCTTACGCAAAAACTAGGTACTTCTTTTCTTTTTTATGTATAACATAGGTAGGTACCAATTTAAGGATATCGTGAAATGTCAATCAGGAAGCCTAAAATGTTATTATAATAGCATTGGAGGCCTATGTTCAGCAGTGGATGGATAAGGGCTGAGATGATGATGGTATAGGCTAACCTAGCACATATAATTTTCAACGATCTCAACTTCAGCTCAGCTTATTAACTGTCAGATCATTTACCTGTAGCAGAAATAAGAAAAGGACGTTCCATCCAGGGTCTGGATGGCAACAATCCTCTCTCCCTCATCTTTTGCCTGATCTTTCCGGGAGCCGCCTCAGTCAAGTCTTCATTGAAATCCAGAAGCTTAACCTTTAAGAATTTTTGTGCTCGGAGTTTCTTGTATTTAGGGTTCCAGTGCTTCGACGTCGTAGTTCGGGACTGCTGGCTACATGCTAACATTGGAGTAAGCCGTAAGGCCCCCATCTGAAACAAATTATTTTTTTCAGTGATGGATTGTATTAAATAAAAACACAGTGGAGTTTACAAACCTTTAATAAAATGGAATTGGCCATGCTTCTCCGTATTTAATTATAGTTTATCTATCCTAGGTAGTGATTTATTTAAAATTTTCTAATAAAGGCTTCACAACATAACCTAAAAATTACAGCTGTTTGTTTTTTTTTTTACTCAGTAGTTTAGGTCAAGATACCATATGTCAAGTTGACACTGGCTTATTCCCAAATGGCCTACATCGGATCATGCATGATCGATCATAGTGACGGAGAATAATATAAATAATTATTTGTGCTAGGTTGGTATTCTCTTTCAATATGCGCCACCAAACAAGTCACTTATAGGACGTTTTTCATTTTTGAAATCCCTTGAAAATACAAAATTGAGAGTATTTATTTGGCGGCGTAGATAAATTTTAAATTCTGTATTCCAAAGTTTTTTAGGTGTTGCCTGTTTATGCTGTCACCATTTTGCTCCTGAAACAAAAGTCTATGGTTTTTTTATGACATTTCTGCCATTTTTAGTCAATTATTTTCCATTCAAATTGTGATTTTTATAACAAGTGATTAAAATAATCAAATTCATTGTGACGGTTTTTAAATAATTCTAATATTATTCTTGATTAGACAATCACTGATTTATTGGAGTTTTAATTTATTATTACATATTTTCTAAAATTAAACAAATCGTAATTACGGATATATTGCTTGGTTAATTGCATTTATATTTCTTTCCAAAGTTACTTTTATCAATTCGAGACGTAAATAATGCTTTGATAAACACTAGAGAGTTGTTATTTCAAAAATTTACTTGTGAAAATTTGAATCGATCGTCATTCCTCACCGGACTTCCGGCGACTCCATCACGTTGTCTCTAGCCAGCTCAGGCGAATAGAGACCGTCGCAGCGTTTCTTTCTTTTCTGAACAGGCGCAGTCCTAGTGTACTCGCAAAAGGAGTAAAAGGCTCCTACATAACCTGTCAATACGTAAGTATCTGTGCAGTGCATGTATAGTTGAGTTTGGCGCATTCGTCTTCTGTCTACCTAATACAGAACAGTGATTGTAAAACGCAAAGTCCTTGCTGAGTCATAGCCAGGTGATATCTCCCGGGCCGTGGTTTATTGGGTCGGGGTCCCGTTTTCTCGAGGTTCAACACAATTTCGAGTAAGTGGGGCGCATGTGGACGCCATAGCTGCGGGGCAAAGGGCCGTGTCTCGAGGGGCTACGTTGCGTGGCGCCCCGCGGCCGATGACCTTAGAACGGCAACTTTCTTTTACTAATTTACCACGTGTTTTTTTTCCAGCAATAAATTGTATGAGTCAGAAGGTAGAAAAACCAGTACTATCGGGTCAACGGATAAAGACCAGAAAAAGAGGTAAGTTCCTAATAATTAGTTGTGTACAAACAAAATGGTGATAATTACTATCACCTTGACAGTCAAAACGTCTAGAACACGACATTTCTCCTTCACTAGAACACGCTAGAACTGTTTGTCATCTCATCATTGTCATCAGCTGTGTTGCATCATAGCTAGCACTTTGAAAAACTGTTTGATATAGGTAGGTAGGTACCTAGTCCTTCTAGGTTCAACCTATCTATGCTACCCTACTTTTGTTCTAGAATGTACTACCAACCTAATTATTCATTAATCTCTGTCAACAATTACAAAGACTTTTAATTACTTATAATTAATAAAGATTAACAATGCCACTAAAATGGATATTCACAGACAAAGAATACACCTAAATCTCCATCTAGTCTAGACTAGATAACAAGATTCAACATCTAAGGCAGCCCTAAATAACAGTTGCACCTAACTGTCATGCACTATTCAGTTTTGATATTTAATCAGATTACAAATGTATCATCATTAACAATAACAGTAAAATAATATACAGTTAGGTTATCTGCTGGTCATAGACCCCACATTAGAGTTCAAATGGTATTTATAAATTTACTGTTGATTACTTAGTTTACAATACTTTTCTAAATTATAAATAACCTTTATTTTATTTACAACTGCAATAATGGCACAAGGTGTTACATCCATGGTTAAAGATGAGATTTTAAGAAAAATATAACATTGTGGTTTGGCTAAGTTGTATTGCAGTCTAAGATGTAGCTTGATAACTTGAGAGTTAGAGAGATTAACAACGCAGCCGAACAAGGTTTCTGACATGGCCTTTTATCTTTATTTAAACAGCATAAAACTGGTAGATGGTGCTGTGTGCAATTGTTTAATATTATCATCACTTTTGAAGATATTCCTTGCTGATATATTATTTTTATTGCTCAAGGCATTCTATCTAGAAATCTTATTATTAACCAAAAATGCATTAGATGTTGAAAAACCACGGAGCTCTAGCATAATCATGAATACACCTTGTCACTTGCATTCCTGTGAGGCTTTGCAGTTCGAGTTCTCACTCGGAAAACAAGGGGCATGGATTCGAACCCCATCACAGGGGATTTATGTCATGATAATATTTCTAATTACATGTAGTTGAACATTAAAAAACAATGAAGGTTTTCTGGCAGCACTTCAACTTATCCATCTATGTCTATCTACTATCTCCACGGTTTCACTGTAATTTCCTTCTTTTTTTTTAGAAATTATTTCTGGACTCTCGAGATACAGGACGAGTTCCTAGTTCGAGGTCCGTTGTTTATACTCAATCCATTTGTAATATTTCTTGTTTAATAAACTATTTATTTATTTATTATTTATTTATGTCGTACAGAAGATATCTAACCTATCTATAGAAATATTATAAAGAGGAAAGATTTATTTGTTTGCAACAAAAAGGTTTCAAACTACTGGACCAATTTCAAAAATTCTTACACAAATAGAAAGCTACATTATTGAGGAGTAACATAGGCTACTTTTGATCCCGATATTCCTACGGGATCGGGAATAACATTGGTGAAACCGTGGGATAATTTTTTTATAACATCATATTTTATACCACTTGTCCATACAGTCAAGGTGCTAAACAATGAAAAACTCACACCTCTCAATAAATTACTTAGAGACCAACATTCTGTGAATAATATTTATTTATTGAATTGTAATGGTTTGTACAATCGTTTTCCTGTTGTTTGACATCAAACAAAGTACATATAATATAATTTACAGTTACTTGTAATAACTATTGATCCGATTTTGTGGAAACTTGGTGTATTATCCGCGTGCGATGAGAATGAGATAGAACCTTGTCAAATTAAAAATGACAAAAGCTTGCAAGCTTGCGAGTTTACCGAAGCTATACCCGCTGGCCGGCGGACCGCGAGCGTCTCAGTTCCTAAAAGTTGCATCCCATTCTCATAGCGCGGGGATAATATAAGATAGGTGGAGATCTGGAGTAACACGGGTACTTTTTATACTGAATTACTCATGTAATCGGAACTTACGCCAACAAAACCGCGAGTCATTGATCGTCAAGTTACAAGTGCTTGGTTACCAAGCAATAGTGTAAATCTAAGGCGTTTTAGTGCATCTACAACAGCCAAAAACTTAACTAATATTGTAATCTAACATAGATATAATTAGGGTCAAATGTCGCCAAATATCGAACTCCGCAAAATAACAATTCAAAGACATTAAAATATTCAGCTGGTAACAAAAAATGTATGTTTGTGCTGATTGTACAAAGATACAATGTTGCAAACTTGAGTAACTTGTCTTTGTAAACTGCATATTATGCAGCTGTTTGTGCTGATTTTATAACAACTCTCATAAAATATGTGTTTACCTATGCATATGCATAATGAATGAATAAATAAATTATTCGCTTTTTCAAACCATAATAGGTGATATGATATAGTGGCCGTAGTGGACGGCAAACAAGTTGAAAAATTTTGACGTGGAAGTGGAAAGTTCGCGCAGTACATTTTACATGCGACTTCTACGAAAATTGACTTACCTTGGAAAGTCAAGAGATACCTACTGTAAAAAGTAAAAATTGCAAAAATATAAAAACAAACTGGCAAAAAAGGGTTATTTGGAGCATAAACAGAGTTAGTACACGTCTTAAAGAATGGCTAGTGCTTAGGTTGAATCAAAGAACAAAGACCATGTTAGCATCTTCTTCTGGGCATGATATTCAATGGAATATCACCCACACACAACCAGAATCTATAAAAATATTTTTAAAGAAACAATACTTCTGCAAAAACACAAATTGTGGCTTGGAGGGCGATCGCAGATAAAAGGAGAGATGGCCTGAGGACGGTCTCCTCCATGCAACCACTTACCCCACAGCATTCTCGATATGTTTGTTCTGGAACTTTTTTTAAACTAATTAATTATTCCCTTGTAAATAATGCGTAGGTACCAAGATTTCAACGTGCGTGATTCACGTACTAAATTGATAGGTATCGTGATGAATATTTACAGAGATTTCAATAATTTATTTATGTCAAGAGATAAAGATTCTAGAAACTTTACTGACAATGTGGTTTATAACAAGGGCCTTGCCACCAAAAATGGCTCTTGAAACGTCGATAAGTGTTCTGAGCGTCATTTTTGGTAACTACCTACGTTGTTAAAATCACTGAACTGATTGGTATGAAACTTGGTAGGTTTAAGGTCTCTGCCATTCTTAAAAATCCCGTGCCATTCCCCCCATCGTCGCCCCGACGGGATTTTTGCATGTAGAAATTGACACGTTCCGTCCGGTAAACGTTACGTATGCAGAAACCTTTAGGACTTTAGGTGGTTGGTGAGATCGCGGGACGATTTACCAATGTAAGTCCCGATTCCGATAAAACCCGAAATATCTTAGGCCTAGGGACATCATTTAATGAAGTCACTCCAAATTTCTCTACTCTACTATCAGCGTTTTGGCTGTTCGTTGGTCCAGCAGTCAGCCAGGACAAAGCGTTTATATAGAATCAGATGATTTTGGTACATAACCTACCTACCTATGCACATAACTTAAACTTTAATGAGCGGGGTCAACGTGCTAACAAAACTGGTTGGTTACTCAGATTTTTGCGGAATTTTTACTTAGTTTACGATTAGGAAAATTTGCTGGAACGAATGTTCAGGAAAATTGCTTTAAGGCTGAAATATTTGACTTTTCTTACTTTAAAGAAGGCATTTCTAAGCAACAGGTCTTGTCACGGGTACGAAACGCATATGCACTTTTTTTTGTAAATCCATTAGAATCACCTGGACCTTGATACAAATAATTTGTATAATCATAGTTTCTGTAGTTTCGCCGCGAGAATCGTCCCCCAAACCATTGCGTCGTAGACGGCTGTTTATCCACTGCGCCACTGAGGTCTTTAAACTCAACACCCTCGATGCCCAGATGAATCGATAATGGCAAGCGAGATGCATCACATACGTTGGCCGTCTGCTTTGCTCACGTCAATGTGACGCGTCTGCCGACCTTGCCGACCCGCGTATTATTCGCGTAATTCCTCTCGACTCAAGGGTAGGTGTACGGAATGTACCTACACTAAAGCTATTCGATTTCTTGAGATGTGGGGCACAATGGAGACTTTCCCGACATTGAAATAAACCTTGACACAAATCGAATTGTAATGTGTTTGCAATACACCGTACTCGTACAAATTACAGTTATAGATTGAATTTCAATTATTATTGTTTTAAATTCTCATAAATACTAAATTAAGTCGATTTTTCTAAAGTGTTTTTTATACACTTGGATTATTAGTTATTTAAAAAATGTTTCTAAAATTCTGCACCCGACAAGGTCTTGAACCTACAACCCTTACCATTCCGCTGTAATGCGTCTTTCCGCTTGCGCCACAGGTGCCCGTCCGTCCGAGATTAAAATAGGGATTGCATTATTTCGTGTTTGAGTGCAGAATTTAGGAAAACATATTTTTCAGAAACCTAACTAATTTGTTGTCAAACAAGTAAAGTTGGCCTTGCTATGTCCTACTAAGTAAGTACTAAGTAGGTATGCCATGTGCGGGGTTTCACGAGAATATCCGAATAAAATGTAGTGTAGGGTAGAAAATCAAAATGCACCCCTCAAATGAGTCTTCCCTGTAAAGAAGCAATATAATAAGCTCCATTTGTCTATCCTCGCAGCTTCGGTTCGGAAACGGCTTAGCGGAACTAGGCCTGGTGCGAAATGAAGCGATTTTATTGGTTCTCAACTTAGCTCCGCATCCTCGGCTCGCACATCTTAGGTATAAACGCAGCCCTAGGGATGGTTTATACTTTACCGGACCGAGCTACTTTTGTATGAAGACAGTACGAACGCGGCACGGACAGACAACATGCAAAACAAAAGTCTGTCTTCATACAAAAGTAGCTCGTTCCGCCCCCGTTCGCATTCTAATAAGAATCGCCCATAGTTGGTAAAACCGCGTGGCTCAGCTATAGCAGCCAATAAACGATCACAAAAGTTTACGTTTACGGTAGACTCGCGTGATTGTATCACTGTTTACTACCTCAGGCTTTGGTATCCGTTCTGATATCTCCTTATCTAATGTAATTACTAGATTATTCATTAGCTAGATTGATAGAACTAAACAATAGGGGACTAAAATGGCCTTGTAGTTCGAGTAAATAAATTACTGGGGGTTGGTCCTTAGTCTATCCAAACGCGACTCCTGGGTGGTAAAGGTATAATCCTGTGTAGTCTGGCTGGCACCCACCGGTCTGTCCTACACGATATGTGGGTCTGTACAGCCACCGAGGGTTTAAACTCTTCCTACTTTTACTAGATCTAAAAAATTGTATAACAAGAACTATACAATCCCATATTTTTTAATGTTATCTGAGAAAGATAACGTGCAAGGTAATAGGGGGATTAAAGTGGGCATGTACTTGTATTGTCAGCAAAACAAAAACTAGTTTATACCTGATTGAAATTGATTAAACATAATCAATTTTATCGAACTACTGGCGTATTCACAGACGTAAAAGAACAAAGTAATTATTGAACATATTCCCTAAGTGGGCTTGTATGCGCGTGGCGCGTATCTGAAGTACCCCGAAGATGATCCTACCTTTAACAATCAGTGTGTTGTTCCTTTAAACAATGTCCCTGTCTTTGTTCCAGATGAGAAAGAGAAGTATGACCCTAGCGGGTTCCGCGACGCGCTGGTTGTTGGGCTGGAGCGCGCGGGCGGAGACCTTGACGCCGCGTACAAGTTCCTAGACGCGGCCGGCTCCAAACTTGACTACCGTCGCTATGGGGAGGTCATCTTTGATGTCCTCATCGCGGGCGGATTGCTACGTGAGTATACTATACTACAGGTTAGGCTTTACTTGCGGCGTGGCATCAGCGTTTGTCTCTGTCATTCATGCATGACTATGAGTCTATGACGCAAACTGAACTCTATCTATACAAGTACGCTGGAATTGCTATACCATACAAAATTTAATTAGATCTTTGCCGATTTGATTTTCGCCATGTTGCGCAACATGGCGCAGATCAAATAGGCACAAAATTCAGTGCGAGACCTCCTGTCCATAGAATTCAGGTCAGTGATGATGACGCAGGAGTGACAAAGACGTACAGAACGCTGCCGCTTCCAACCTACTGTCAAGGCAGCCTAAGGGCGACTTCAATTTGTTCTATAGAACAATAATGCCATTGAATAAAATAAGGCATTTATTCCATACTGGTAGAATGCTGTGGTACTACAAAACATGGTGAGCCTCCATCATAATGTACCTTAGATCTTTTAACAGAAAAGTTTAGAAACTACAAGATATTTCGACAGTTTTGATATTACTTTCACCCTGAAACAGAATCCCAAAATGATGAAACACATAGGCTAGAGTCCTGACATCACCGAGTGATGACACCCCATTCGTTCACTGTATCTGATGACGGTCACACAGAGCGCAGCCCGCGCTATGACCCACAAGCCACGCGCTACAGCTATAGCTCACCGTTCACGTTTCAGTGCCGGGCGGGTCGGTGTCGATGGACGGCGAGTCGCCCAAAACCAACATCTGTGTCTTCAACGCGAGCGAAGACATGGAATCTATGCGGAACTTCGAACAGGTAACATTATTAAAAAAACTCATTTTTTCCAGTTTTATTCGCATTGCTTTTATTATTTTAAACATTTTATCAAAGCTCTACGTTTCGAGATCTTCACAGATTTTTGAAAATCCTTCAAATAATAAAAACAATGCGATTAATACCGGAAAAATGAGTTTTATTTTAATCCAACGTCGCGAAAACAGAATGAAAATCTAGGTAACACTATATAGTACTGTTTTTGGGGTCCATATTGGCTCACATAAAATTTTAAGTCCTATTGTTTGTCTTACTACCGATTTGAATTCATAATAATCACTCTTCATAATTTTATTTATCATACTTTTTTTATTCAGACATTTTTATTACTACCATCGGAGCTCATAATAGTTAATGATCATAATTTTTTTATTAATACTGTTACTACCAAGAACAGTTTAAAATCATAATTTTTTTCTTCATAACATTTAATGATCATATTGCTTTAGTTCATAATTATTGTTACTAAGAACATATTTCAACTCATAATATCGTTGTTCAGAATAGCTTACTTTATAACAGACATTTATCATAATTTTTGTATTAATAACGGCAACTTTAACAAAACTTTTTATGAACTACCCCAATCAAACTCTTTGTGAAATTATAAATGGTTTTTGACTTGTGTTCTGGCGATCTTCTTTTTGAAACGGAGTTAACTCATAATGTAATTATATTTTCTATTCTATTATTATATTTCTTCTTAGAAATTACTCTTTAGTTAATAATGTTGTAATAAAAACACTTATGATTAAGATATATCAGGTTTTTTTTATTTATAGTAATTAGGCGCTTTGGCGACCGCTGCCGCGGCACGCTCGCTACGCTCGCTCGCCAAAGCGCTGCGCGTAATCATGTTCTTACATTAACCTAACCTATCCGAGTCGGTGTGCTCCGTATATTTAATTTCAAAATTCAAGTAAGATGACAATAGTAGGTAAAACAAATGTATGAATAAAGATATTATGATTTTCAATAATTATGCATAAAACACTTATGATTAAGAAATTTATAAAAATGAATATTAGAATAAAACACATGTATGAATATCAAAGTTATTTATTGGAATGATTATGAGTTTCGAGCATTATGATAAACAAATATATTAAAACAAATATTAGTAAAATGAAGTGTATGAATAGTGATATTATGAATTTCAATTATTATATATTTTAATATTTAGTTTTTAAATTTTTTATGAAGAATGATCATTATGATTATAAATGGTATGTGAAACATTTTCGGACCTCCGATGATAGGAGTTAAAATTTTATGTAAGACGATCCGCCCCCCTGTTTTTGACTTGCTGCATTATCGGGAGCTGACGGGGTGCACTATGCTAATACATAGTAAATTTTTATCTAACCCCTAAATTGAACGACTATTTTTTGTTGCTATTTTTGTTTGTAAAAAATAGTTTCTTAATTATTAATTAATGTACTTAATAAAACGCAAGTGTAACTAACTCACTGACTGACTGAATGATGGACAACGTACAGGCTAAACGGCTGGGTGTAAAGACTTGAAATTTGGAACATAGCTTCTTTAGGGGTTGAAAGTGAGCGCTAAGAACGGATTTTTGAAAATTCCACCCCTAAAGGGGTAAAAATAGGGAAAAACGTTTGTATGCAACTTCGTAACGGCTTGACCTAGAAACTTAAAATTTGACATAGATATTGATATGGGGTAGTAAGTGAATCTCTAAATTTTTTTTTCCAAAATTCAACCCCTAAGGGTGTTCAATTGGGGATGAAAGTTTCTATGGGAATTAATTCAAAGAGATTTTATTATTGTTTTCGGGGGTACTATCCGAAGCCCGACGGGTTTCGGGTTCCCATCTTGTTAATTATAAATATTGTAGTGTATTGGCTCGATCCGATCTATACCATCCTAAATTCAATATGATGAGAAACATGGCTAGAGTCCTGAAACCACTATGTTGAGAAACTCATTCTCGTTCAATTACTGCTGATTACACCTCACATACAGACAAACAGTACGACTACAGTTCACTGTATAGTAAACTGCATCCATCTGTCCATTGTAGGTATTCCTGAAGCTGATGCGTCGGTACAAGTACCTTGAGAAGATGTTCGAAGAAGAAATGAAAAAGGTGAGAAATTACTAAGTAATTATTAGTAATAAAAGAAAAAGAATTAAATGTTACATTGAGTTTTTTTTACTTATAATTTATAAACGATGATTAACAGATAACTAGGTAATGTAATGTTTGTCTCTGTCTATCTACTTTGAAACGTCATACGAAAGTAAAAGACAAACAATACATAGTTTATGCAGTTGTTAACCCCCCTTACTTATAAACGATGACTAAGTTTATGTAACATTTGTCTTTTACTGTGACGAGAAGTTCAAAAGTTAACAGATAGCGACAAATATTACATAAACTTAGTCATCATCATTTATAAGTAAGGGGGTAAGTGTTTTTGAAACATCAATTATACTAGGTGTCATCTATTGGACCAATCTATACAAATTCTAACACAATATGATGAGAAACATGGCTAGAGTCCTGAACCACAATGTTGAGAAACTCATTCTCGTTCAATTACTGCTGATTATCAACAACTAACAATGCTTAACCCATCAACACGATTCACCCAACATATAACCTCCACCGTCCCGTCCGCAGGTGTTGGTGTACTTGAAAGGCTTCGACACGGAGCAGCGCATCAAGCTGGCTCGCATGACCGCGCTGTGGATCGGCAACGGCTGCGTGCCGCCCTCGGTGCTGCTCGTGCTTGTCAACGAGCATCTGCTGAAAGACAACCTAGCGCTTGACTTTGTGCTCGAAGTGTTTGCTACGGTGAAAGCTGAGCGCGGGGTTAATACGCTCGTTACTGCGCTCAAGCGGGGACAGCTTGAAGGGAGGTATGTACTACTGAAGTTATGCTTGAGAGGAAAGTCTACTCGTTCTCCGTACAAATGTCGACTGTTTCCGCCGTGGATGAAGACATTGGAGTGAATATGTTTATGCCATAAATCCTACTTATGATGTCTTTATCCAGGGAGAAAACGGTAGACTATGTTTGTAAAGTTGGTATGGAGAAAAGAGTAGTTTAGACTTTTCCCCTATGGTATTTTACCTCCCCATTTAGGAATCCCTAACTCCAAGAAACAGCTGATTTCCAACTAAATATAACCTCTAAAAAAAAAATTGAAATTATAATATTCATACAACGAAAGCTGTTAGTTTAAGCTATACGCAAAACTTTTAATTTTCTAAACCTTGTTAAGAGAATAAAGATATATTAGTTAGTTTCGCTGGGCATTTTCCGCACTTAGCCTCACAATTGGGCCATTGTATAAAGATATAACTGCCGGCTAAAACATACCACAACCTTAACTGCCGCTGCTACAGGATTAGAACTAATGCAGGACTAACCCAAAGGAATTTTACTAGCAAAGTTTTTTTCAATAAAGTTTTGCTAAGTTCATTGGGGAGACTATAGATTCATGTACTGGCTCCACATGTCTACATATTTGTGGGGTCATAATTGAAACTACATTTATATCTATCGTCAACTAAGTTGTGAATGGTATATGTGGCCGTACAAAACCACATACAACAAACCCGAGCGTGCGGCCGCGTTACAGGCCGAGACAGTCACTCGGACCCTATTCTATTTACTGGGCAGAATTTTTCCGATCCATATCTGTTTTAACTTGTCCTAGTACGAACTGACTGACTGTCTCGCCGCAACTTCAGAAATACCTGTAAACACTCTTGGCTACAGCACTGCCTCGACCCACTGACATATTGCTTTATCGCCATTCTGCTCGGGGCAGGTGTAATCAAGCTATGACAGATTGTGTCCCCAAACACCAGTATATAGTTATATTTTACAATGTATATAACTTTTTTATTATTAGACACGGGTTTAAATCGCGTTATAGATAAATCATTGTTATTATTTACTTCGACGTTTCGGCAAACGGATTATACTGGCTGTGGCCCCGAGAAAACTGAACGCGATCGTGACCCGTGTCTAATAATATAAATAGAAGGAAATCGTGTAAGTTTAAAAATTGTAATGTATATAATTTGTCCGTAGACTCCTGGAGTTCCTGCCCGCCAACCGTCGCGGCGAGGAGGCTCTGGCCGCGTCGTTCGCGTCGCGCGGGCTGGCCGAGCTGCTGCGCCTGCACCGCGCGCAGGCCAGCCAGGGCGCGCGCCGCGAGCTCACGCAGGCGCTGCTGGACGAGCTGGCCGACGACAAGCCGGTGCGGGACCTCATCCAGGACCTGCGCGACATGGCCACCAAGCATGACATCCCGGAGCACGAGGTCGTCGCCATCGTGAGTACATAGACCTGATGTGTGGCCTGATCGATCATTTCATTTTAAGACCTATTGTAACTCATGTTTGCGAAATATATCTATAATATCTATCTTCTATATCTATAATATTATAAAGAGGTAACATTGGTAACATGTATGTATGTATATTGGGGGTAATCTCCGAAACTACTGGACCTCTTTCTTTCACCATTAGAAAGCTACATTCACCCTGAGTAACATAGGCTACTTTTGATCCCGATTTTCCCACGGGATCGGGACTTACGCAGGTGAAACCGCGGGAATCTGCTAGTATATGATATGATTTTATGATACTTGTACTAGGAGATAAATCAAAAAGAAATATTTACTTCGCAACAAAACTGTACAATAAAAACACACGTAATAGTTTTGTCGCGAAACGAACCCAACTCAGCATAATATCAATCTTTTGACTGACGCTGTTCTTCCGTTGAAGCCGTTGAACTACTAAGAAACAGCCCAACACTTTCCAAAGCTCTAAATAAGACTCTCACTCTTCTCTGTCTTCAGTATTGAAATGTGACAATAACGACGCCGCCGTCTCAACAGTCTAATGACTGTTTACATTAATTATAGACATTTAATACTGTGGTGACCTAGTATCACCATAATATTAAATGGTAACACGACCGCATATTTTAAATAAGTACGTATCTACCAGCCGGTACCTAAGTATAGTAAGTTGCGTCCAAACGCAATCGTTATGTATACGCGATTACTACTATTCATAAAGTACACTGATATTCCAGCTACTTTCTATAAAGTGTACCTACTGACAGAAAGCGGGGACATATTAAATATGCTGTGACTAGCTTTGAACTCCAAATGATGAAACTTTGATGACGAGTCGTAGCGTGTGAGTGGAGACGCGACATCCGCAGCGCGACGGAGTCTTTCTATCAAACTGTGGTATCGCTATCCCTCCCACGCAATGACGATTTGGCAATCTGACTTTCCATTTTAAAAAATAATAACTAAACACCCCCTTCAACTATAAAATATTAAAGTTTTTTTTGTCCTTGTTTATAGATCTGGCAATGCGTGATGTCCCGCGGCGAATGGAACAAGAAAGAGGAGCTGCTGGCGGAGCAGGCGGCCAAACATCTGCGGCACTACACGCCGCTGTTGGCCGCCTTCGCGCAGTCCGCCAAGTCCGAACTATGCTTATTGAGCAAGGTATGGATTCATACATCTATCTTCCTAACGCAATGACTGAAGTAAGTAGGAAGGTAGGAAATATTGTTGGGAGACTGTTGACCCAACAGAACAATTTATAAAGAAGACACAATGATACCAGTGGGGGTATTAACAGCCCCTGATCAAAAACTGATGATGGAAATGAACACCCACAGTTGTAGGCAGCATGCATAGGCCTGTCATGTCAAATTGAGTCAGAGATACGTTTTTGATCCTCGGTATTAGACCTCTCAGTCTCTCACTCTCAGAGGCATTCTGTAATGTTTATATTCGGTAACCTTTACAGGACCACTCCCAGATTGTTACCTTTACGGGACTGTAACCTTTATAGGACTGATCACAGATCGTATGGAATAAATATCAGGATAACAATTAGCCTACTCCCGAAGATTCAATGCATCAACATAATAAGTTTTATTAAAATTGGTTCATTGGTTATGGAGATTACCTCCAACATAGATTTCCCATGTTGGTTTAGATTAGAGAATTGATAGGAAAGCACACGATTAGAGCCGGGCCGAGTCTGCATAAACGGTCCGGTGTCGAAGTGGTGCGACAGTGACGCGGCTGCGGTATGCGGAGCGCTTTAGTTACAGTGCTCTCAGATCACTGCAGCCGCTACATTTGTTTTATTAAATGTCGGTGGCAGCCAACTGGCTTAAATGGCCGTTTACAGTCTCGCTTTTTACGGAGTTGGATTGAGTGAATCAAATGTTCTGGTTTACCTAGAATTGATAAACATTATCAAACCTTTTGTCTAGGTAGCTGATTGATTGTTAGCTCTAAAAGACATCATTTGTGCTGCTTACTGAACTGTTTGCTCCATTGTCTTTGCCATTAATATTTCTTAACAACAAAGATGTTCCATTTATCTCTATCCTGACGATTTGGACAGTTAAATTTCCCTAATCTAAAAAAAATCTAAGGTTTTAATGATGCTGATATGAATACAAACTCATTTTTCGATTTTAATCACGTTACTCTTATTATATTAATCATCTTTCAATTTTAATCACCCGTGAACCACCCGGGTCTGAAAAGACCCAGCACCGGATCTATTCTTTAACCTTGATAATCATCCCCAGGTGCAAGAGTACTGCTATGAGAACATGAACTTCATGCGAGCATTCACCAAGTTGGTGCTGATGCTGTACAAGACCAACGTGCTGAGCGAGGAGGTGATCCTCAAGTGGTACCGCGAGCCCAACTCCAGCAAGGGCAAGGTCATGTTCCTCGACCAGATGAAGAAGTTTGTGGAGTGGCTGCAGAGTGCCGAGACAGGTACGTTGTGGTTACATTGCCAGACGGCATACAGCATAGCCGGTCATACTGTACAAGATCAACGTGCTGAGAAAGTATACTCATTGGTAACTGGCATAATGTCTAAAGTTCTCTCAAAATATATTTATCATGATCATTGATATAATATTATGTAAGATAACTTATTTGAAATCATAGTGGGTTTTAAAAAACTATTTTTAATTTCATGTTTCGGCTTTCAATATATTGAGCTGTGTCAGTTTTTAGAGTTGCGTTTGATGTGAAAATTACTACCAACAAACATTTTTATCCAAACTTTTTATAAATTTCGAATTAAAATTGATGGCACACGATTAGAGCCGGGCCGAGTCTGAATGAACGGTCCGGTGTCGAAGTGGTGCGACAGTGACGCGGCTGCGGTGTGCGGAGCGCTTTATTACAGTGCTCTCATATCACTGCAGACGCTACATTCAAATTTGTTTTATTATACTTTGTTATAAATTGCAAAACCGACGCCCCGGTGAACTAATAGGTTAATTCGTTACTCCCAGCTTGAGTAAAGACGCGTTAAGCTGAGGTCCCACGGCCCGTGTTTTATCAGGACAAACCAGACGGACAGGCCGTGGGAACCGTAGCGTCTGATGAAGCCTGCGGCCGCTACGGGCGCGACAGTCAGTAGGAATCAGTAGCACAGGCCTCGAAAGGCGTGTCGCGGCCTGGCCTGTGATATAACGGGCCGTGGGACCCCAGCTTTAATGTCGTGTAATATTTATTTATTATCTATTACATTAGGTCAAGAATGTTTACATTTGAAGATGATACATATATTAATTATATTTTTATCGTAATTACAGAATCTGAGAGCGGTGAAGACGAAGATTAGAATAAGAACAGCGTGTGAGACTGACGACCTTAGCGCCGCCCTTCATACACAGACACAACACACACACACACACAACACACACACACACACAACACATAGACAAACACAACACACGGACGCAAGGCGAGAGCGCGACACACAAAGGACACCACACTATTAACATCTAACATTTGCTAGCCCAGTTTTCTCATTAAAAGTCGTGAACTGTAAGACAATATTAAAGTCATTATCCATTTGTAATTGAGAGCGTATCCTACCACTGTTTCCATACAATTCATCTATTTTCTTCACGAATAGTGGTTCTGGTTTAGAATGATCTTTTTTTTGATTTTGTAGTTTTTTTTTGCTGTAAACGTGTCCCTTCTATTTAATTTTATGAATGTGTGACGGAAATATGATCTAAAACCCAAAAAAAAATGAACGAAACTCAAATGACATGGATGCGTAAGCAATATCTATAATTAAAGAAAATTATGGTTGGTTCTGTTTGGACGCCTTGGTGAATGCGAGGTCCTGAATTTTATTTTCGTGAAACCTAGTTATTTGCGTGTAAATTGTTTAGTTTTGGTGGCATAATAATCAATTTAGTTTTATGAAAGATAACGAGTGTAGTGAAAATAAAATAACAGTGCCGAACATGGAATTATCGCGTTACAAACAGATGCTTACATGGAGTTGCAATAAAATTCGCCACCATTTTTTTTGTACATTCCTACCCGCGTTGTTAAAATTCTAAATGTCACAAAGTGTTATTTTCACGTGATATTGGCCCAAATTGCCCTTAAATGCTGGCAGAACGGCCATAACTAAAGAACTGAACTGAAAGCAAATTATAAGGGTGTTCTTAGAGGCATAGGTTACATTTGTATGTAAACAGAGATGGGTTAAGCTCTTTAAATTGTAGTTTGGTGTCCGGTCTGTTCATTCCATGTATCTATATAGTCTGTGCCCGCGCCCGCGCCACGTCCGCGCCACGCCCCCGGGCGGCGCCCCTTCAACCTCAAACTGTGTCGCTAAATATCTATATATCTGTGTACCTATATGATATAATAATGAATAAATAAATAATAAATAATTGTTAACCATACACGAGCGACAATGGCGGCGGGAATGATACATTTTCTACAACTGTATATTATCATTTCTAAAGTAACATGTTGAGGAAATACAATATTTTTTATTCAATTTTTTTAGTAAAATTCAATAAATGGTGGTAACACACACATTTCTCTGGTTTTATTTTAATGTATATTTAGTGTGTGGATTTCCATTGCACCAAATAATAAGTGATAAGGTTTTACTATCATTTATTTTCAAGTAATTTTATGAATCTGTAATTTATCAAGCCGTCATAAATGTTAAAGTGGACAGATTCTTAAATAACAGAACTGCGTTTTTTGTTGCAATGGAAATAGTGGGAGAATCTATCCCAGTATTTCCATTAATGGAAATAGTGGAATCACCTTATGTAGTTGCCTACAGAGTTAGTGAGACGAAACTGTCAAAATTGTTTGCTATCAAATAACAAACAATGTTGTTTGTTTGCAAACCCATAGTTAATTTTTAGGGTTCCGTACACAAAGGGTAATAACAGGACCCTATTGCTGAGACTGCTGTCTGTCACCAGGCTGTATCTCATGAACCGCGATAGCTGTAGACAGTTGAAACCTGTGGTTGAACTTTCACTAGTATTTGTGTTGCCGCTATAACTCATTATCATCCTCACGATGTTCCCGGTTGCATCCCTCTCGAGAGCCCGGGGTCCAGATTGGAAAAACCTAAGAAGTGCTGGCTTGACGTCTAGAGATCTGATATGCGTGCAAATGGCCTCACTACGCGAGATGCCGAAGATCGTGCGAAGTGGAGACGTAAAAGTAGCTCTCGGACCCCGGGCTCTCGAGAGGGTTGCAACTGGGAACATCGCTCGGATGATGATGAGTACCAAACCAGTGAAAATAGAATTATGAAAAATTTAGTTTTTTACCCTAATATCGGTATTATTCGGATTAAGATTTTATTTTTACAGGGCCCCCACCACAAGGTTTTCCAAAATATTCATTCGAAATGAAATTTTAATAAAACGGAAATACATTTCGCTCATTTTTACAGCGTAAATTACTTTTATTGGGAATAATATAAAACAAATGAGAAACTAGGGGACCTATGCTTACACAAAATTATACAAAAAACATTATTCAAATTCTTTTATTCATAAAAAAAAAGTATTAAGCCGTTTAATGTTACCTTTGGTTTAGTCCTATTCTTTTAAAAATGTATATAAATCTAAATTAATTAATCTTAATAATGAATGTCATACACAAACATGTCTAATCAATAAGTGGGTTCACTAACATTTAACAACATAATATTGGTTACTGAATCACCCCCTGGGCTATAGCATGCATTAATATTCTGGTAATCGTTATCGGCATCACGAGCTGTAAAAAATGGGACGAGCTGCGAATAGGGCGAGTTGCGAACGGGACAAGCTGCGAAGAGGACGAGTTGAGAATGGAACAAGCTGCGAATGAGACGATTTGCGTCATACCCGTTTTAGTGTGGGTTTCTGAATGCGCCCTCCGATGAGAAGAAACTCATGGGGTTTTTTTATCCTCTCGACTTGACGTAAAGGGAACAAATCGCTCTCTTTGCGGACACAACGGACCTACCCTAGTGTGATCATAAGTTTAGATGAAGTGGTTTAAATTTAACTTGCAAGATTTGGAGGAGACAACACACGTATAGCATACCTAACATACACACTAACAGTGCAAGTTAAATAAAAGTTTTGAAAAATGTAATGCTTTTCCGGGATAAAATGAGATCTCCACCCGCCACCACAGCCGAATCTCCTTGTTAGAAGTCTTAGATTTGTGCATTGCACCATCGCTTTACGGTTGTGGAGATAAAGTGTATAACATGACTCCTCCCGATCCCGCGAAGTTTATCCAGGTTTTCAGCTAAGTATCTGCATAACGAATTTCATCGTAATCGGTTCAGTAGTTTTTGCGATACTTGCTAGGCGATAAGGCCGCCCATTGTACCACTTTAGTTTTAAGTTTTTCTTTGTGTAATTTTATGTTATTTGTGTTTCTGTATTGTACAGCGTTATCTAGGTATCTATCTTGTTTACTTACATACAAACTTTCACATGTGTTATATCTACTAATAAGTAGGTTAGTAAGTTGCTTACCAGGGACATGTCTTGCGACATGATAGGTACGACCGACGACGTTACTTATTGCAACTGATAATGATACTCAGGAAAAGTAGCGGGCAAAAGACGTGTCGGTCGAAGAAAAGAAGAAAATGGACTATTTCACCTCGGCAGAAATAGAAAGGAATATTCCGCTAACCTACGTTAATTCAGAGGCGCACCTCGAGAAGAAGAAGATTAGTAAGTAGGATAGTTAATTGTTTGGGGGCGTCCATAAATTACGTGAGATGTTTAAGGGAGGGAGGGGGTCGAGTCAAATCCCATCTAATCTTACGTCGGTGAGAGGGAGGGTCTCAGCAAATATTACGCAATTTTTTTTCTGATTGAAACAAAAAAAAATATACTATTTTGGTCCATTTAATCCAGATTGTACACACTGAAAAAAAATCTGCTACTGGAGCTGTACCTATTATTTTACTGCTCCAGTAACTGAACACACTCTGAAGCAATTTTTTTTTCTTTTTACAATAACAATCCAACGCGTTTACGTAAGATACCCACATTTTGAAAAATCTCACGTGAGATTGGAATCTCTCCCCATCCGGGGGAGGGGGTTGAATAAAATCTCACGACATCTCACCATACAGAAAATTGCAAAACACACCTCACACGTAATATATGGACGCCCCCTTTAACCAATAGACACAAAGTCGGGTAGATAAGGTACCTACTTATCTTCCTTTTACCTGAAATATGTAGGTAGGCAGTATAATGAATAACTTTATGCAAAAAAATCACAAATAAGTACTTAAGTAAAATAAGTACCCAAACCGGTAATTCAATAAAAACATAAGAAATCGTTGGTCTCAGTTCACAAGGGCTTCGTTTCCGGGCCATTCAGGGCTGTATTCACCGAGCTTTACTCGTTTAACGGCCTGGCTTTGTTCGCTTCTCCCCTCAGTCTCAAGGACAAGCTACAAGGTCAGATCAGGTGTGGCTCGCCTCGTTGCCAAGTTATTTCGCTTGTAATATTAACACGTGGATGTAACGGTCTGTTTGTTTGGGGGTTGTTTGGGGAATGTTTATGCAAATTGGGCTGGTAAAGCTTCCTTCAAAACCTACGTTTTTGAATTCTAGACTAGGTAGGTACGATCTGACGATTTGGTCCTTTGTTTTTGAGATTTTTTCTTCAGGAAGAGAGCTAATTAGAACGGTATATCTACTTATCGAAATTCCCTTTCTCCTTCACGCAAAAACTACTGAGCCGATTGCGATGCAACTTGTTATAAAGACAGCTGGATTATATTAGGCTACTTTTGATCCCGATATTCCCGGTGGATCGGGACTTACGCAGGAGAGACCGCGGGGCGCGGCTAGTAAAAATACAAAAATGAGTCCCTAGGTTATGTATGAAATATCTAGTCCTTGGTCAAAGGAGCAGCCAGCGCTTTGGTCCTAAGCAAAGTGGCCAATAACTACGTAACATCAAATATACTTACCTAGATATTTACTTACTATCCTTAAAAATGCGAGAGTAACTGTGTCAGTCTGTTACGTTTTCACGCTTATATAGCTAAACCGATTTCAATGAATTTTGATAGAGATCAGATGGGACCTTGGAGAAGGACCCTTTGCTCTTTGGTCCTAAGCATAGTGACCAATAACTAGGTAACATCCAAATAATATAAGTACTATACTTACATTACATGTTAATATGTTCTCACACGTGGTCATTCATGGTCAGGGTGGTGTACTGCGTATTGTGTTTATTGCGAATATTATAATTTTGCAAGGGCTATTGTCAACAATTTGTAGTTAGGAACGTATTCAAATCTCCTGTAGATTTTGACGGTTACATGTGGCCTTCGTTTGAATAAAGGATATTATTATATGTTACCTACCTACCCTCTACTTACATCATTGTGAAGTCTAGTTTAGTGTCGGATAACTCCAAACGGTTTTAAAGAAAACCGTTCAAAATGGACCAGCTTTGTTCCACAGATATCATATTCGACACTTCAAACAATTTGTTGTAACAAATTGTTTCAATCGCAAGTTAAGAAATATGGATTATTCGATTGATTACGTAAACTTAGAGCCATGGTGTTAGTATTTTCGTCCTATTCTTAATAAGTTAAAAGATATTGGGTGTTAAAGTTTCACATTTTTGGGAGTTTCACACAAAACACCACCACTCACCAGATGTCGTTACTTGTCTCGAATGTCCATAAATCTGAATTTGTAAAACCATTAAATAACTACAGAATTCCACGTATCGGTCCAGAATTTATAAAGAAAAGAATTATTTTTAACTAATAAGATTTATTGACTGAAAGATGACTTGATTAACTGCCATATTGGTATACCAATTCAGATTTATGGATATTCAAGACAAATAACGACATCTAGTGGTGTTTTGTGTGAAACTCCCAAATGTGAAACTTTAACACCCAATATCTTTTAACATAATAAAGAATAGGACGAAAATACTAACACCATGGCTTTAGCTCGCTTAAATCAATTGAATAATCCATGTCTCGTAATTTGCGATGGCACATAAAATAAAATTAAGGTACCTCTAACCCCCAGGTAAAATCCCTAAGGAAAAACGCCGATCTTCTTTGTGTTAGTTGTTCCATCAACCAAAGTACTTAGATCAAGCTACAAATAATACACAATCATATTTTTGAATATAAATGAATTAAACTTAAAAATAAGCACGTATGTGTAATAGATATTTAATTAAAAGGTCCAAAATTGTCTCTTCTAAATGAGAGTTTAGAATTCGCTCACATTTTCTTAAAGGCCTATTCCATACATGATAGTCTCAGCACAGTTGAGACTGTATGTTACCGCTCTGCACAATGTTTTTCGAACAGTTCCATTTTTTTCCGAAATATTGCAAGGTTTCAAGCTTTTGCTTTGAAGCTACAGCTTTTGAAGTGCCAGTGATTTCTTGCGAAATAATCAACAATTGCTGAACCGTATCCGAATAAATGTGAACAGAGCTGAGGCATAGTTGAGACATTTTACTTACAGAATAGGTGCGAAATAACCGCCCACTAAATAATACCTATCGGGAGTAATTCAAAATATCTGCAAATAAAAACTTCATAGGTAGGTAATAAAATAACATAATAATATCGAATTACCAACAACAATAACAACATCACTAAATAAATAAATAATAAATGACCCCCATTCGCGAGTTTACGACCTTTAATTCCGCAGTAATTCATTGCGAATCGTTGAAGCAAGGGTTGCTTGTAACCGAGAAGGGTGGCTTGTAATTGTCATATTAACCGCATTCCATGTCAACTTAGGGGATCATAATTTTAACAACACATAAAAATCCTACTAGGTAAAGTGGCACCGTTTTCAAGACAAATCTAACAATGCTGAACCAATGTTGAAACGATTTAGTTATAGAATACGTGCCCTGTTGACAACACGGGAATATTTTTTTCTTTTCGTATAGTCGTGTGTCTTACCTAGTGTTAGAGTTGTTCAGGTCGCCCTAAGGTTCTAACTTGACCTAACGACTACTATCAGAGATAACAACCGGGACCAACTGCTTAACGTGCCTTCCAAAGCTCGGGAGAGCTCGAGTAAATGTTTTTTTGCCACGTCAATTACCGGTCACCCATCCAAGTAACCACCGCGCAGCGTTGCTTAACCCGCACGACCGTTTAAGATCGGTAGGTACAGCTAGGCCAATGAGCTCCACATAGGAATAACTGATTTCAATCTATAGTAATATTATAAAGAGGTAACGTTGGTAACAATTATGTACGTATGTATTATATGTACTCGTATATTCCAGGTAATCTCTGAAACTGCTGAACCGATTTGAAAAATTCTTTCACCAAGAAGCTACATTATCGAGGAGTAACATAGCCTCTTTTGGACTTTTGGTCTCGATATTCCCACGGAATCGGGACTCTGCTTATATACCATAATAATATGACCTATGAAATGTATCTATCTATCTATATCAGGGGTTCCCTAACTTATTTGAAACGCGTCCCCTTTCGACCATAAAAAAAAATCCGCGCCCCCCCGTTCTTCAGTCCAGATAATCAAGTCAGAATAAAAAAGTGTTCAAAATTAGTATTTTCATTGCGTATTAAATTTTTTCAGTTATACAAAAGGTAATTAGTAAGTTGATAGCGCCCGTGAGGTGTTTGCGGGACCGCAGACTACAGGCTGTTATTGGCCGACTGTGGAAACAATAATATGTTCTTCACAGGCGTTAAAATCAAATAATTTTATTGGTCGTATCGAACCGTCGGGAATACATTCTCTCAGCGATCGCAGGTATTAACTGCACAGGTGGCCCGCGCCCCCCTTGAAATCTCTCTGCGCCCCCCCTGGGGGGCGCGCCCCCCAGTTAGGGAACCCCTGATCTATATGATATACCTACTTACATATGAGTTAGTTACTTAGCTAAGTGCATACAAGATTATACCTTCCTGCGTGGGTGTAGCAATTTGTCGACTTCAATTATTGCAATCTGCTGATCAATTTCCTAAAGTCATTAGCATCATGTCATCGCTGGAAATTGATATTGACGACTTCTGTGGCGCGTCGTGTGAAAGCACGACTGCAATGCATAAGGTTGCGGGTTCGATTCCCGCCGTTTGCGGTATTTATCTATATCTATACTTCTATTATATACCTACTTATAAAGAGGAAAGATTTGTATTTGTGTGTGTGTGTGTGTGAGTGTGTCTGTATGTTTGTTATGAATAAACTGAAAAGCTACTGGACCGATTTCAAAAATTCTTTCACCATTAGAAAGCTACATTCAGCCTTAGTAACATAGGCTCCTTTTGATCCAGATATTCCTACGGGATCGGGACTTACGCGGGTGAAACCGCGGAACGCAGCTAGTGTATAATATGTATTTATTTACAAAAGAAAACAAATATAAGTATTATATCCGTTGTCTAGTCACCGTAACACAAGCTTAGTCGCGTACCACGGGGCTAGATGGCGCTGTGTTGTTCACAGAATTTATTTATTTATTTTAGATAGGTAGTCTTAGGAATTTGTGATTTCTAAGTCTTAAAAAGCATTCCTATCAAATCTATGACAAATTACTAGCTGTGTGCCGTAGTTTCTTTTGCGTAAAACTCTATTAGCCTTATTAATAAACGTAGATAACAGTCGGAGTAGTGGGAACATGTTTTGTGTTTTCCGTGAAAAGAACTTTCAAAGTTGACAGACATAAACAAAAGGTGGTAAAATTATTCCGAACTTATCTACTCCACGTTTATTAATAAGTTGAACCCTTTCTTCTAGTCTAGAACAACCTCCTTCCGGCTTATAGTAACCTACAGATTTCCTCAGTCAGTCAGACCTCAGTTTGTCAGACCTCAGTCACTCAGTAGTCTACAGTTAAAAAACAAAGTATAGATTAACCTCACCGAAACATGTAAGTCTATAATTTAACTTTTAATAAAAATAAAGATGTTTCTTCAGTTATCGTGATGCGTTGGATTGAAACTAAACTCATTTAATTATGTTTTCAATCCTGTACAAGACACCCACAAAAAGATACCTGTAAAGATCTCGAAACGTTAAGAACGTGGCGACTGTTATCATTTCCATACAAACTTAATACCAAAATAAATTATGAAAAATTTCACAAGATGAAAAAATCATATTCAAATAAAACCTTGCGGTCGATATTAAGGTAGAAAACTAAATTTTTCATAATTTCAAATAATGGAAATGGTAACAGTCGCCACGTTCTTCAGCATTGAAACAATGCTAGAAATTAATAAACACCACGCGGCTAAACCCGAAAACTGAGTTTAACTTAAAAAAAATAAGTACTTACTTACAGATAGCTAAGTACAGCGGAGATCCCAGCTGCGTTGAAGGAAGCTACCCACCTGCCTCACGCACACAGGCCCGTCGGGTTCTAAAGCTCCATACAATAGCCAGATAATACGGGATGCTGTCGCAATGGAGGCCAGGTAGGCTGGTTCTGTACGTAATTGTGGGACGAGACTTTGACGTGGTGATTTCTGTTCTAACCACTAACTTTGGATAAATCAATATTGTAAGACGACGAAGAAGACATAAGACGTAGCACATAGATAGCACAATCTTGAGGCTTGTATTATGGGTACTAGACAACGGGTACCTATAGGTATACTAGTTAGTTTTTGCTGTGTGTTTCCGCAACTAGCCCAGTAACTGGGCCTTTTTGCGTGACTTAAAGCCGTAGGTTTCCTCACGATGTTTTGATTCCTTCACCGTAAGAGCGATGTTAATAGCGCACATATCTGGCAGTTTTCGACCTTCGGAATGAAAGTCGCGGTATCTACCACTAGACCAACACCGCTCATAGGTAGGTATACTACTTTTATACTTTTTATTTGTAAATATTTGTAAATACATACATATAGAAAACATCCAGAACCAGAAACAAACTTTTATGGTCATCTTAAATTACTTCTCGTCAAATAATGTTAATTATAATTCTAAGTGTGCACCTTTTAAACAATCAAAATGTGTCAAGTAATGTCTGTTTAACATTTTTCGTAAACGACTCGACAATTTCTGATAATTTTGCAAATTTCACTGAAGCTTTTGAGTGTTAGTGATATCTTGCTATAGGTATTGCTGTTTTACTAAGTAATTTAAATTTATAGTTTAATTTCAAATAATCATAACCGTTTTCGAAGAAATACATATCTAAGACTTGCCTGATACATCTGCAAGCCATCACAAGAATAAGGCCCGTGTTCAACCTAAAAAAACCGTAAACTTAGTTCCACAAAAATGGTTCCAACGACCTGTCCTGCGGGACTCTAAAATCTCAGCTACCGAGATCTTTTGTGTCTGCCTTACCTACCATCTTGCGATACCTACCTACCTACGAAGCGTTGAGAGCAACTTGATATCCTAGACGCTTGGTCCAGGTGGCCGACGACGTTTACAAATAATTATGAACTTGAGTTCCCAAGGTTAAAGGGGCCGTCTCATAGTCATCATAGTACACGCTAGCCCTCAATCGGTGCCTCAATCTACCGACCTACTTTATTTTGCGAAAATTGACAAAGTATGATTTTTAATTTGTAGACTATGATTTGACGTATCTTTCTGTAGAAAAATGTCAAATACAAAGAAGCAAAACGTCAGATCGTACCTAGTCTGAAATTTAATATGTAGGTAGGTACTTGAGCATTTTCACATTGTTTTGTCATCCCAAACAAAGCACAGTGAGATATATCTAGCTACTAGCTCCGCCCCGCGGTTTTACCCGCGTAAACCCCGATCCTGCAGGTTTATCGGGATCAAAAGTATCCTATGTTGCTCTCCATCACTGAAACTATTCTAATGCAAATTTTCATCCAAATCGGTCGAGCCGTTTGACCGTGAAGAGGGAACAACCAAAAACAAATCTATACTATATATATATATATTAATATTATAAAGCGGAAGAGTTTGTTTGTTTGTTTGTTTGTTTGAACGCGCTAATCTCAGGAACCACTGGTCCGATTTGAAAAATTCTTTCGGACTTGGAGAGTCCATTTATTGAGGAAGGCTATAGGCTACTTTTGATCCCGATATTCCCACGGGATCGGGACTTATGCGGGTGAAACCGCGGGGAGCTGCTAGTATATAAATAAACAAACTTTCGGATTTATAATATTAGTGTGATGCGATTACTTTTTTTACAATCAATAGATTGGACCAACATTTTACCGTGATACGGTGTGATCTAGAATAGCATGCTCATTTCTAGAAGACCTATCGTCCGCATGTTGTCATCACCATACGACCTTACTTCTTAAATGTCTTTGTAAACGGTACCTACTTTAAGAATCAGAAGCAGCAGAATCAGGCATCAACTAAAACTATAGATATTAGGGGTGCAGATTCAACAGTTATGTTACGAAGCAGTCTTAAAGTACACGTTCACATCATAATCAGTGGAATTTTAGTGTAACATCAAAACACTACAGAAGTGGCGGGATCGAATGGTGCGTTTCAAGAATGCTGGAAAGCAAGCAGTCGCCATAGGTAGGTAGGTATACTTATATCGTCAAGGAACGAGGGGATTCGTTTAGCGGTAAAAACTTGTTTCCAGTTCACAAGCCGATTTGATTTTATAGGCATTCATTCTGTGGAATACTTGAGAGCTTTCGTGTCTATAAACTTAGATTACCTATATCATTTAATTGACTGCATGTACAAATGAAAATGAATGATAATGAGCTCCTGCTTTTAGTGAAATGATGTTACAGTCAAAACAGGTAGGAGAAAAGAGCGTGTTGGTTTGAAAGCATTTTTTCAAAAATCAAAAATTTAACATTTTCGTAGAGACCGACATGGATTGGGTTTAAGCTATGGTTGTGTTTTCTTTTCCTTTTGGTTTTATTAGGTCGAGATATTGATCTCAATTAGCCTTAGTAATAAACGTGGAGTGACGTCGGAGTAATTTTACCACTTTTTGTTTCTGTCTTTGAAAGTTCTTGTCACGGAAAAAGACAAAGCATGTTCTCACCACTCCAACCATACTCCACGTTTATTAATAAGGCTATAGTTATTTACATAGAGTTTAATTCAATGCAATCGGCCCAGTATACAGACAGATTTTTGAAATCGTTTCCTATAACCTGTACTAAGTACCTACATCTTATTTGTGGGCTGTCAAAACAGGACAGAATTTTAAAATTAATAACTCTCTACTTATCTTCGCTTTTATTTTCAGAATGTTTGTCCTGTTTTGAAACCCCTCAATTTCGTTGAATAAAGATTTTGGAAATCTGAATGTGATCATCTTCTTTTGATTTTGACCGTAGCTACTAGCTACCTCATCATCATCATCCGAGCGATGTTCCCGGTTGCATCCCTCTCGAGAGCTTGGGGTCCGCTTTCCTACTTTTACGTCTCCACTTCGCACGAACAAGTAGGAAAACTGAACCACACTACCTAGTACTCCTTCTTGATTACCATAATTCACACCTTCCCTTTTTAGCGATAAGACCGCCTTTGCTGGCTTTTCTACCGTAATGATTATGAGGTGTTGTGAAAGATAAAGAATTTATCTACCTCTGTCTCACTAAAATATCCTGCGAAGAAAAGGTACACTTTCGGTAGTAACAAAATATACAATACATTTTACAATTACCTGAGTTTTTTACTTGAAAGGTAGGTAAGTAGAGTATAGTCAGGTAAGATCGCATACGGGGGAAGACCATGTGACTCAAATATCTCCCAAAATATCACCTATTTTGTGAGATATTGGTGCCGGGTGCCACAGATCGGTGCGGGGTGAATTGCTCTTGTGAACACCGTGGCTAACACTAAAAATATTACCTATAGCTGCGTCCCGCGGTTTCACCCGCGTAAGTCCCGATCCCGTGGGAATATCGGGATCAAAAGTAGCCTATGTTACGCAGGGTAAATGTAGCTTTCTAATGGTGAAAGAATTTTTGAAACCGGTCTATTAGTTTTTGAGTTTATTCATTAAAAACATACAGACACACATACACACATCCACACAAAAATACAAATCTTTTCTCTTTATAATATTAGTGTATATTTTGTGAGATATTGGTGCCGGGTGCCACTGTGCCACAGATTGGTGCGGGGTGAATTGCTCTTGTAAACACCATGGCTAACCCCTATTTTGTGAGATATTTGTGTCATACGATCTTCCCCCGATCCCCGTATCTGATCTTACCTGACTTTACTCTAAATAGTTAAATACGGTATTTTAATACGGCCGTGCAGAAGTGTGCGTCGCTTTTGTTGTTATATCCGGGGAGATTTGAAGAGCTTTCAGATCTGAGATGTATCGACTTCGAGTTGAATGGCGGGAGCTTTCTTCATGTAAAACGTTTTGATTTTATATGTAGATTAGGATTTAGCTTACTAATGTAAATAACTATAAGTAGGTACTTATACAAAATAGATAAATGTAGGTAGGTGTGTGTGTGTGTGTCCGAAATTGAGGAAACAATGTCACTATACCAGACAACTTTTCTTTTAATATTTCGTTAATTGCTTAAGGCATTCTACTAGAAATATTTTACAAGGAGAAATGCATCAACAAAAAATATTCGGTGACAGGATTCGAACCTGTATCCCCTTGCTTGACGGGATTGAAACCACGTGACATTAATGATGAATGTGACATTAATAACATTAATTAATTAATCCCTTGGGAGTGAATTTAGGTGAACATTATGAGGACACTGTTTTTCTTACTAAGCTAAGTAGGTACCTACATCTAATTATAATTTTTAGGCATAACAACCCAAAACGAGCTATAAGTATTATCTATATTCTATTGCATAGGACAGCTGTAATGGTACCCGTTATTATTAATAATAAGGTATGTATTTTGTACCATTTTATTTAGATACATACTTATATTGAAGCTATAATCTCACCTTCACTCAGCCTACTGCACAAGCTATAATAACCTTCTCCATCTAAAGGTTGCCTGGAAGAAATCGCTTTTAGCGATAAGGCCGCCCATTTGTGCAACGTTTTTAGTTGTAAGCTTTCGGTGTATTTGTCTTACATAATGAATGTTATTTTGTAAGTACCTATATTGTTTGTTGTGCAAATAAAGTAATCTCTATGTATCTGTGGGTAATGGACAAGTACCTACATTAAGATACCTGTGTACATAACTTAGCAAAAAATATGTAAGGTGTACTGGGGTAACTCTGAAAGTGGGGTAAATACGGAATAGACCTTTAGTCAGAGTGATATTAAATCCATTTTTTAATAAATTCGGATTTACCCCACTATACCTTATTGATTTCTTGATTTCACACTTTTTTAATAACTATATTTCTAAATTTCATTTCCAAGCAAACTTACAATAATAAATAATTGTAAGTCGTTATTATTGTGTAAGTAAGTATAGGTGGCAACTTACCAATTTCTAAAAAAATAAAAAGTAAACGGAAAAGTCCCTAATTGGCAATTATCTAAAAATACTTGAACTACTTACTAAAAATAGGCTTGAAAGAGCATGGAGTTATTATTATGGTATTGCAGCCATCATTATGGCTGAGTTTCTATATGTAAATACCATTCGTTTTATAAGTACTTACGACACGTTAAACCTGGTAGTCCTGGTACTGACCAGACCACCGTGCGGAAAAAACTAGTCTTCCCCAGATCTTCTAGTCCCCTTTTACGTCACCCACGGGAAGAGATAGGGTAGCCCCAAAGACATTTGCCTAATTTAGTTTAATCCCTTTGCGTAGCCCTATTCTATGCCGAGGCTACACGGCTAACTCACCTACTGTCCATAACTAAAACAAATCTATACAATCTATAGATATGTAATCATTACTCCTCGGCAATAACAACATAGAGGCACCATTGCTAAGAACTAATGTTGCGAGAAACCGTCGCGGGTACCTTGATTATCTGTGTCTGCTCCCATCGCGACCACAGCCGGTGTAACCTGTAAGCGAAACGTCGAGATAAATTATATCTAGAATTATCTGCAACGCGATCTAGATCCGCAGTTCTAATATTAATGATAGACGGAAGTTGGCTAAGTTCAATAGTGTATGGGTACCTCGCTTTCTGTGTATATGTATAGATAGTGTACGCAAATAAGCTCAAAATACACGATGACACTTACACTTTACTTAAAACTGCCCACACCTACAGCACACATATAAAGAAATTCGTGCATATGTGCTGCAGGTGTGGTCTGTTTCAGGTAAAGTATCATCGTGTATTTTTAGCTAATGAAACCACAGCACAAACCTAGTCGTATTTGGAATACAGAAACCCAGCCTACGTAGATGTGTCGTACTGAGCACCTAATCGTGAGAGCTACACTACACTACACTACAGTAGGTAGGTAGGTAGGTAGGTGTACTTACTCCAGCGACTGTTTACGTTATGTTGCGTACCGCGCGGTACTGTTATGTTTGACTAACTCTTTAATTGGAGTTCAGATGTCACAGTCGCAGCGTTACCAGTTGGATAACTAGCTAAGTAAACCTCAACTTTCACGATTACACTAACACTACCTAAACGGACCACACCTACACTACAGCACACTTGCACGAGTTTATTTTAATAAACTCGTACAAGTGTGCTGCATCCGCGTAAGTCCCTTTTAATGCACCCGCGTAAGTCCCGATCCCGTGGGAATATCGGGATCTAAAGTAGCCTATGTTACTCAGGGTGAATGTAGCTTTCTAACAGTGAAAGAGTTTTTGAAATCGGTCCAGTAGTTTTTGAGTTTATTCATAACACACATACAGACGCGCACACACACACACACATAAAATACAAATCTTTCCTTTTTATAATATTAGTATAGTATATAGATGTGTGCAGCTCAAAATACACGATGACAATACTTTACCTAAAACTGATCACACCTACGGAACACGTGCACGAATTTCTTTATTGTGTGTTGTAGGTGTGGTTTATTTTAGGTAAAGTGTCAGTGTAAGTTTCATCGTGTATTTTGAGCTTAAAGTACCTTTGTTGCGTGTAGACAGTAGAGATGAAAATGGGAAGGTTTAGTCAAAATTACAGGAATTTTAAAGTTTAAAGCTTTTAAAGCTTAGGTACTTTCATTCCTTCGGAATTCAGAACTCTGAACTTGGTGGGGTTCCAGGACAGGAATAAAACTGCTGGGACGTGTTATTCTTTTCATAATTGTTTCAAGCGTATGTCTCGGGTTTCCAAAGAAGGATTAAACCAGAGTGGGTAATCCGAATGGTAAAACAGTTATAATAAAGCCCTTATATGCTAATTAAGTAAGTAAAAGGAAGTAGATTTTTTTTGCTAAGTAATTTATTCATGTCCCAACGATACAAAAACACACAGCAAATTAAATAAACCACCCCTAATCACACCCCTTTGTATGGCAAAGCTATCCTCTGCACCGCATGCATATAACTTCACTAACTGCAAGTGTCGAGACTGTGGCGTAGCGGGCCTCATCTCACTTTGATATTTGACCCGCGTTCGTATGAACAAATAAATAACAATTCACGCTTTAGTTGACGATATTTCAAACATAAGATTTGAACGAGCGCTGAGTGGATCCCTTTCAGTAGGTACTTCTAGGAACACCTCACTTATTGAAACTTTACGACGATTGTAACGTGTAACAAAGTTAGTAGGTACCTATCAAAGTTGAATTCCCAAGTTATGATTAGCTGTTAGCTTCCACTACCGTCTAGTCTAGAATAGTCTAGACCAGGGGTTCCCTAACTGGGGGGCGCGCCCCCCAGGGGGGGGCGCAGACATATTTCAAGGGGGGCGTGGGCCACCTGTGCAGTTAATACCTGCGATCGCTGAGAAATGCATTCCAGACAGCTCGATACTACCAGTGAAATTAATTGAAATAGACGCCTGTGAAGAACATAATATTGTTTCCTCAGTCGGCCAATATCATCCTCTAGGCTGGCAGTGACCAAATACCTTTGATAGCGCTCGTGAGGTGACCCTCACGGGCGCTTTTAAAGGTATTTGGTACAACTTACCAAATAACTTTTGTAAGACTGAAAAAATTTCATGAGCAATAAAAATCCTTATTTTGAACACTTTTTTTATCCTGACCTGACAATCTGGACTGGAGAACGGGGGGGGCGCGGATTTTTTTTATGGTCGAAAGGGGGGCGCGACTCAAATAAGTTAGGGAACCCCTGGTCTAGACTGGGTGTCAGCTAGGGAACGCAATCCCGATCTCGCGGCATCCCGATCTCGCGGGTTGCCGATCTCGCGGGTTGCCGATCTCGCGAATACCGTGTAATTTTTCGGGATCAATCCCGAAGCATAATATGATGAGATCCCGTTCGAGATTGACGGGATTAGGCGGCAATGGTCAGCGATGCTACACACGTCCGAAAGGGCATTCTCAGCAGCTGGATACATTGCAACGGACATTAGATGCCGGTTGGCAGTTAACACTCTTGATACACTTTGTAAGAAGTTACTTTCAAAATCACCCGTAACTACTTTTTAATCTCCTTGAGCTATATCTACTTTTGTTTTGATTATGTTGATGTTAGTAAAACTGTTAATTATTTAGTTAGTAATATTAAGGAATAAAGGCTTTTGTTTTCTTTCTAATAATATTTTGTTTTAAATAACCTCACTACTACACAATTCTTATTGTTCAATCAAAGTATTCTGTCATGTATTTTTTTTAACTACCTACTCGGTTTCCCGAAAAAAATCGGGATCCCGCGGGATTGATATTTCTAATCCCGCGAGATCTCGAATTTACAATCTCGAGTCGGGATTGCATTCCCTAGTGTCAGCTGTTATACTTATAACAGGCTGGCTTGGGTAGCTTTGGCGTGGCCAATTCCAGCCAAAACTCCACCAACATGTAGTAACATGTAAGATGTAAGATTTCCTGTTCCTAAGCTTATCTCTTTAGGTAGGTAGGTACCTTAAAACATTGGTGCGAACTGCACTAAGTTTTTAATGTTCGCTTGACACAAGGGCCTCCGAGTCTTCCGGACCGGTCGCAAGGGGCCGGCCCGTTAGCTCAGCGCAGCCGAGCAACCCACGTGCAAGCAGGCACTAAGATGATACTGTATTCAATACGTAGGTATTTCAAATGTTATCTAACTTTTATCTTAACTTGCTGACCCGGCGAACTTTCTGCCTTAGAGGCAAAAAAGTATCCATGTTCGTCTCCTGCTTCTAAGCTACCTCCTCATCAAGTTTCAGCCAAATCGGTTCAGTCGTTTATGAGTTATACATACAGGATGAACCATTTAAACGGGTCTTCAGGGGGATATCCTAAACTATAAGAGATAGCGAAAAATGCTGAAAGAAGTTGCGTCCCTGATTTTGGCGTTAATGAATTTTTCAAAAATCTTATCATCTAATTGTCAAAATCGGGACGCAACTTCTTTCAGCATTTTTCGTTATCTCTTATAGTTTAGGATATCTCCTTGAAGGCCCGTTTAATTAGATCATCCTGTGTAAATAGTGTAACTAAGTAACTCCACTTTCTTTTATATACTTAGATAAGATATAAACGATAGGTATCTTACTTTTTTTATTACGCCGTTTGTTACCTTAGAGTACGACCTCTCCTCCTTTTACGACCTCTGCGGCGCGTCGAGCGAATGCCCGACTGCTAAATGCGATGTCGCGGGCTCGATTCCCGCCCGATCACAGAATTTTGCTCACAAAATAAGTATCTCCATACGACGCGACGACGGGGCAATGCAGCCAGCATTTCAGCCACTTTTCCTTCCACCAAGAGTTTAGCTAATTTAGTTTAGTTTTTTAGTTAGTTTTATATCAATTACCTAATTTATTCAGTTTTTTTTTAATTTTAGTTTTAGTATATTATAAATATTTATAATTTAAAGTTACAGATAATTCATTAAAAATAAAAGCATCACAGGACACAGAAATATTCGCGATTAAGACCCGGGTGTGAATTTAAAAAGTTAATAGGCTAAAGTAATTCGATTTATTAAGATTATACAGGCAAACATATGCACGTATGTATGTAGGTAGGTAGGGTAGACTGGGTACAGATGTGCCAATTTTCATTTGACCGACCATAATTCTGAAAATATGATACTTAGCTAAAAGAAGTAACGTTCATATATAAATATAAACATCTGGCTACATCTGAATACTAAATTTGTGTTCCTAAGTTCAACGGTAAACTCACAGGAGCCAGTTGAAAAAAAAAAAGAAAATGTCACAACCGCCCTGACCCCAAGGACATTTGTGACAGTGCCTGGGGATGATTGTGACAGGTACAAAATACACCAAAATGATTACAAAGTGGTTTTAATGTAAGATACTCTGCCTTTAATCTCATTTCCCTAATATTCGTGCCAGCTTTATTGCATTTTCGGATGTACCTCGATAAGGACATTTGATTATTTTGGTGGCAGCACTGGGCCATGAAGTGCTGCTTTTTAAATGTATGTATGTGTCCTAATGCTGGCTTATTATTAGGCTATTCGAGCACTGATAAGTTGTGGCGGAGGCGCGTCGTCGTAACGTCGCGAATTTCTTTGTGATTCACCTATTTTATTGTTATGTCGACGGAATTCGGGATGAGACGACAACATGCCTTCGCCACGACTGATAATTCCGAGTATAGCCTTAGCCTTGCCTTAATTGATTTTGCTCGTGAGCTTTCTGGTCACTAAAATGAAAAAATAATAAGCTTACCTTTGGTCACAACCGTACCCAGCAACAATGGCACAACTATCCCCAAAATACTCTTTCGTAAAAAAACAATCGTCAAGAAAATACAAAACTATTTACATAGATAGCATAGACTGATATTTAGTCGCTAATGTTTAACTTATAAGTAGGTAAAACACTCATACTTGTACCTATTTTTATAAAGACACAATCACAAAAATAAGTCGAACAAAAAAAGTTGGTTTTGACTACCAAAAAATATATTGTCTCCTACACTCGTCAAAGTCGCACAATGGCTGACGCAATACTGTGACACGTAATCAAATGCTCTTACCGCTCCTCTATTCCCTTGCACCCCCCACGCTATCTCTTATAGTTTCGATAATATAGCGACTGTCACTTTCGTCCTGAGGCACAATCGTACCCAGTCTACCCTACTTGTAGGCGACCATCTGTCGGAGCAGCTGCGCGAGCGCAGATTGCGAGTACCTGTCGAGAGACGCCGCGCGTCGCAGCTAGTGCATCGTATGATTTACAACGGGACAGTTTGAATATTTGGGTTTCTTTCTATCTCTGATTTGGTTTTGTTACCTTCATTTTTTTAGCTAAATAACTTGATTGATAGTAAATGAAATAATAGTGATTTTGAGAGAAATCACTGAACTACCTCCACTTCGATGGTTTTATCGTTCGCGAAATTAATTACCCACAATTAAAATAAAACATTTTTTTTTCAATATAAAGGCAGGTGTATTCGATTGGCATTGATATATTTAGAAAATTTATTTTAAAGGAAAAATAGCATTTAAAAATTTTCACTAGCGGCGAGGCGAAAAAAAAAAATTGGAATGCTATTTTTCCTTTAAAATAAATTTTCTAAATAAAATAGCCTTGAGCTACATGCAAAAATTAAAAGAAATTTATATTGATATATTTTAGAGATGGGCCGACTAGTCGCCGACTAGTCGGGAAAGCCGACTAGTCGGCAGTTCAACCGACTAGTCGGCAGGTGCCGACTAGTCGGCAAATTATGCCGACTAGTCGTCAACTAACAATTATGCAATAAAACTAATATTTAATTGAATTAATAGTACAGTAAGAAGATGGATAGTCAGAAAAACGTATACAAAACACGTTATAGCCTACATACATCATCTTAACATCAAACATCTAAAATGTCATAACTATGCCTCAGCTCCATGATTTTTTTTTCCAACTTTTATTTTTATTTCAACATTTTTTGGAGTTTCGTTACAGCTTTCGAAGTGCAAATTAATCCAAAAATACCAACAACCGCCGAGTGGTCATGATTAACGCAAATATCTGGGAATTATAATGATCTGCATTGCCGACTAGTCGGCCGACTAGTCGGCAATTTTGGAACCGACTAGTCGGCTAGTCTGCTAGTCGGCAGAACCCCTAGTCGGCCCATCTCTAATATATTTGCCATGCAAAAAAACTTCTAAAAAGATATATTTAACCATTCATAAGTATGGGATTTTTTTTACTATGGTCTTAAAAAAGTAAAAAGGTAAAAAGGTCTTAGGACCAAAATTACCAGTTTTTCAGTCAAATAGAAACAATGCTGAAAGTAATATACACCACGCAATTAAAACAAAAAAAAAATAGTTTAATTGCAATCCAACATCGATAAAACAGAAGAAAAATCTATTCAGGTCTTAATTTCATTAGCGTCAAGATGGCGGGACCATCTCTCTGATATTAAAACTTTATATTGTCAGATTTAGTACCAAATTGGTACTATTTGGTACCTCAGTTAAAAAAATTAGTACCTCTTTAGTTTAAAAGATATTCACGAAAAACCCTGGTCCCGCCATTTTGACGTCAAGATGGCGGGACCAAAAAGAAAACGAACTCGGAGCTAATAATTACTTATGCACATATTTAGTACTTAATTGGTACCTCCCAAAACTGTAGTTAAACTGTGGATTATGTCGGGGAAAACAAATTGGCAGACAAAAAAGCCTGGTCCCGCCATCTTGACGCTTTGAGATTTTCTGAAATATCATATTTACGCAAGTAATTTCCTACCGGTGAATGTTTGTAGATTTTGTACTTAATTGGTACCTACGGAAAATGCTTCTTAAACCAATATTTACCTTATACTTTAATAGATATAAGCATTTTAATTCTACACAAAGTGTTTCAGCGAGGATAATATAATCCTAAAATGTACTCGATCCAGACTCTAGGCGTACCTACTACCTACCTACATACCGCCAAACTTTTTTTTTCTATATTTGTTTTCTTTGACTAAATTATGGCCAATATGAATAGCCAGTATCAACTATTTTGAATCGGACATGCTCATCGAGGGAATGGGTCATGCGCTAGTTTAAAAATAGTAGATTGTATACCTAGCGGAGAAAAAACTATTTTCCAGTTAGAGTGTTTTTTGAATCCAGAGAGGAGCGAAGGATTCTAGAGTAGAATCCTGCAGAATACAGTAGAATACCTCACTCGAGCGAAAAATAGTGTTTTGCTCCCGAGGTGAACATTCCACTTTTCATCACCCTCTATGACAAAATGAGTAGGTAACTTACTTTCACTTTTTATTTCATTGTTCACACCTGACAAATTCTATCAATACCTATCATTTTCTACCAAACCTACCATTTTCCAACAAAAGCTACTATTTTCTATCAATACCTGCCATTTTCTACCAAATCTGCCATTTTCTACTACATCTTACTATTTTCTAGCAAAAACTACCATTTTCCAACAAACCTACCAATTTCTAGCAACCTTACCAGTTTTTACCCAAACCTACCATTTTCTACCAAAACCCTCCATTTTATAAATATACTACCTGTACGGTTGAACCCTCATCGCTCACCTATCAGACACAAGTGTTGCTTAACCTGCTCGGTCTATCACCCATCATCGGTGATATGAACTCTTTGTTGATTGAAACTTTTTTTAAATATCCACATTCCAAAATTTAAATCGTATTATCGCCCTGTAACAGGGAGGGAAAACGCTATGAAAATCCCTGTAAGACTGTAAGACCTTACTTATGGGGAGGAGCACTAACGTTTTATCCCGGCAGACGGCGATGGTCGACTGATCAAGTTTGAAATAAGAACTGTCAAATAGTATTTATTTCACAACTCTCGGCGTTTTCATTTATGTTTTAGTTAATGTTTAAATAAAATGCCTCAATGTAGTGCATCAGATGGGAAAAATAAAAGGATATTCCCAAAAGTCATGTAGCGCCTTTTTAATAATTTTAACACTAGAAAGACTCCAACTTGACTTCACAGTACAGGCGAGACCACAAAATTTTAAAAAAAAGCTCAGTCGACTAGAGCGCCATCTGCTTACAGCTTTGCGCGTTCCACCTCATTGACAAATGTAGGTAAACCGGAAGTACCCTATAGATTTTGTTTCGAACACTTAAAATATGGTACTTTCGGTTGATCTATAACTACGAAAATTGTAAGATCTCACTAAAGAGAAATCAAGAGAAAATCCAAAAAAATAAAAAAAAGGTAAAAGTTAAAGGTCGTCCTCATACATATACAGTTGGCGCCAATAAACTAGTCCTCCGAGTTGTATAGGCGATCATACAATTCAGATGACTAGCCTAACTGACACTCGCCACTGGACAAATGATACTGGCCATTCATATTGACCTCTTAGAAATAAAAAGTTTGGCGGTATTTTGGTAGGTAAGGTCAACTCGCCGAAGTCCGCCATAGTTTATTTTCCGGTTTGATTCTTTCGATCGCCACAAACCGGTTTTTATCTTAAATGTAGTTTTTACCCGACTGCCGAAGGAAGGTTATTGTTATTCTTCAAATCGGAAATGTCTTTATAATTGCCTTCTCCTTAGGTTAGGATTTATACACCTATTTTTAAATGACGATTTGACGTTATTTCCCTCGGTTTTGGGGTAAATTCGTCATGGAGTTGTTTTACATAGAAGTAGCTCGGTTTTAAGAGAAAATATATTTATTTTAAATGTAAAAATCATGGCTAAAATAAAATTATGCTTCAATGCCCTAGATAATACAAGGTAGCATTTACAACTTATTGCACGTAAACTACGAAATGGGGTAAGTTCGCCATATTTTTCAAGACGGGTGTTCAATGTTTATTAGTTAGGTAGCAAATAATAATTAATCCATAAAATAGAATTAAATTTAGACTTAAATTTAACATTCTTAACAATTTAAAATTAGTTTCAAAAGTTTCTTAACACTTAGAGTAAAATTACACATTAATTTATTCGTTTCTATAAAAATTGAAATCAAACACGGTTATAGTCATAATAGCCATTATAGTTATGTTGGGTTTTAAAAATACCTTTGTAGCCACTCAAACCTTTATTTCTCATTCTCAATCATACGCTACTTTTTCTGTTTATCATCTTTGATTCCATTTTTTTTTCTAAAATATTAATATTCATTGGAGTTTATTAGGCTAAGTGAACATTTAATTTATCCCGTTAGAAAATTATACTTTGCCAGATGAAGTTGTAAATCTGTAAATTTATTGATTACCTACTGGCAAAAATGTTTACAAGATCTGCAATGGGGCAATACTAGCATATAAGTTATAATGGACATTCCATAAATTGTTAGACGGGATAGGTCGGGACATTAAAATTGTTAAGTAACCTAAGTATTTCGTTGCAAAAATAATTCATGTAAAATCATATAGGGTTTTTTATTCACACATTTGTTAACATAGTTACATTTTCCCGGGTCTTAATCGCGTATTGGGAAAATGTAACTATCATATATAATTATTTCCGATTCAAAAACACGCAAATTTTAAGTCAATCTCACAAAAATTTGCATTACTGTGTGTTACTATGTATGTATACTAAAATGTGGTTACTACTGCACTCGACTCGATGACTTTTTTTTACTGTTCGTTGGATTAAAACTTGTTTTTTTTTTCAATATTGGATGACCCCCAGCGACAAAAAAGGAACAAAATAAATCAACAAAAAAAAACTTTAAATAAAAACTAAAAAGTTAATTACAACTGAAAAGTAAATAAAACTTGTCCAGTAGTCACAGAATATAGTTAGTTTAACAGTCAGGCATGCATGACCCATTATTGAAAAGGTTTGTCTAGCTAGATTCTAGATATTCAACGGTCCCGACTGTTAAACAAGCTATGTTCCGTAACTACTGGACTTGTTTTATTTACTTTTCAGTTTTAATTAACTTTTAAGTTTTTTTATTTAAAGTTTATTTTATTAGACGGTTTTTTTATTTTTATTGTTTTTTTATTTTACACTTTTTGTCAGCATTAGGTAATATACCTACGACGGTTAATTATATCAATGGGGTGGCACACGCAAAGCTGTGAGCAGATGGCGCTGGCATCGGATGATCTTTATTTTTTTTGGTCCCCCACGAATGAAAACACCGAGTTTTTTTTTCTTTCGGTCTGAGACTGATATGGCCAATTTGGCGCCGAGAGTTGTAAAAAAACACCTGTTTGATAGTTCTTAATTCAAATCTAAGATCATTCGACTAACGCCCTCTGCCGGGATAAAAAGTTAGTGTTCCTCCTCATTGTATTATAATCGCAATCATCATCTTCATCGCAATAATTTCATCGAGGGACTTATTATTTGAGGATTATTGAGTAGGTTGCGGTAGTCTCAGTATGAACGATTGCTAAACAACTTTAAATCGTAATAGATCCTAAATCATAATATCAAATGAAAAATGATTATAGACTTAAAAAAAGGATTACTCCACTCTATATAGTCTGTCTACTTTATTTTCTTTCCTTATTACAAAATAGCGCATGTTGGTCGCCATTTTGAATTTTATTTTATGTCACCTATCTAAGAACGATACCCTAATTAAAGCAATCCTTTGAGTGGTTTAGAAGATACGAGGGAATAAAGAATATTACAAACACACAAAGATAGGCGCGAAAAACATATAAGCCCTTAATCGAAAGGTAGACGGAGATACCCCTAATGACCCCTATGACGGAATTCGGCGAATTGACCTTACATCATTCTAGAGTCTGACTGAATCGAGTACATTTTAGGATTATATTATCCTCGCTGAAACACTTTGTGTAGAATTAAAATGCTTATATCTATTAAAGTATAAGGTAAATATTGGTTTAAGAAGCATTTTCCGTAGGTACCAAATAAGTACAAAATCTACAAACATTCACCGGTAGGAAATTACTTGCGTAAATATGATATTTCAGAAAATCTCAAAGCGTCAAGATGGCGGGACCAGGCTTTTTTGTCTGCCAATTTGTTTTCCCCGACATAATCCACAGTTTAACTACAGTTTTGGGAGGTACCAATTAAGTACTAAATATGTGCATAAGTGATTATTAGCTCCGAGTTCGTTTTCTTTTTGGTCCCGCCATCTTGACGTCAAAATGGCGGGACCAGGGTTTTTCGTGAATATCTTTTAAACTAAAGAGGTACTAATTTTTTTAATTGAGGTACCAAATAGTACCAATTTAGTACTAAATCTGACAGTATAAAGTTTTAATATCTGAGAGATGGTCCCGCCATCTTGACGCTAATTTAATTTCTAAATTTAGGTTGATTAAAACCGAAAAACGAGTACCTACTTACCTAGGTATGTATTATGGATATTACACTAATTTTTCGGTTTTAATCGCGTTGTGTTTATAACTTTTATAATTGTTTCAATGCTTAACCTTTCAAGAACTTCTCGACTTCTCCAGGATTAACTGAGATTTCAGTCAACAGAAGAAAATCTAACGAGTTTAATTAGCAACAACCGTGTTACACAACAATTACAGACCACAACCCAGGGTCAGGGTGGTCGCTATTCAGCTTGATCTCGTAGTCTAAACATCCTGCAAGCGTCACGGAATGCTTCATACCATATCTACCTAGACCTACATTACACGGTACACCATGAGTTGGCAACGCGCCGCGTCAGCGATGTTCATTCATTGCAAGCAAGGACGTTGCTTATTTAAGGGGACAGTCTACCTACTCTTTTCTCCATGCAAACTTTACAAATGTAAAGTATGGTTGGTTGGTTTGTTATGGCATAAACATATTTGCTCTAATATCTTTATCCAGGGAGGAAACAGTCGACTACGTTTGTAAGGAGAAAGAGTAGGTGGACTGTCCTCTTAAGGGGTATTTACGAGCTAAACTCAAAATACCTACCCTTTAGTTCATAATAAAACGTCGAGGTAAAAAAATAAGCAATAATACGCGATTAAGACCCGGTAAAATGTAACTAGGTTAACAAATAGTGTGACCTTAAAAAGTTTATTATCAGTCTGCTTTTGAACGTGGAAACTGTAAAAACCCCGAAACGCCAAACAAAAAAAAATAAAACACAATTTTGTTTTCCTACTTGTTTTGGTAGGTAAAGAAAAGCTAAAGTAACAAAACCAGCGTTAACCCGACTGCAAGGAAAGAGAATATGTTTTCTATTCTGTGTTAGTCACCATGTCTAATCAATCAGAATCACATCTAACTGATGATTTTTATACAGGGTTGAAAAACGGTATTTACCTACCATCTAAGAAAAAATAATTCGCAACATTAGAAAACTACCCTCCAAAACAGATCGATCAAACGCATCATCTTGAAATCACATAGAAATCAATCATGCCAACTTGAAGGAGAAAAAACAACAAGGCAGCGAACAAAAGGTGGAAAGGTGGTGCGACATAATGTGCGCACGCGCACGCGCACACACGACAGCTGGCGAAGCATCTGCCGCCCGCGCCTCCCTTGCCCTTCCACCATCCTGTCTTGTCCGAGTCCGACTTGCATCTGGGCCAATAACTGGGTAAATATTTAATATTTCATTAAAATTTGTTCACGTATTCCTGTGAAAGTTCGATCGATTAAAGTTTTTTTGGAGGGTTCCGTAGGCAAAGGGTAGAAACGGGACCTTTACCCTTACCACAAGAAACGATAAGCAAAGTTGCAGATCTGTAAAACCTCAAATACACGATGACACTTACCCTGACACTTTACCAAAAATTCAGCACATATGTATGCATGAATTTCGTTCTAATGTATGTTGTAGGTGTGGGCTCTTTAGGTAAAGTTGCAGTGCCACACACAATCACACTTACTCTGATACTTTACTTAGGTGTGGGCTACCTACAGCATCATATCGAGGGGTGCAAGGCAAAACGTATGAAGCGCCATTTTGAAAACTGTTCAGGAGAGCCATTTAAAGTTTTAATTTTCAGAAAAAAAATAATTAAAAAAAAACTACTGTAGTTATTTCAACGTGAGAAACGTCTCTAGATCTAGAAATAAAATGTCTAAATTATGGCATTCTCAGGAAACCATTTGGAGTTATATATCACAAGAAAATTGTCGCTTAATACAAAAGAGTTTCAAAAAGGGAAAGGCAAAACGGTTTAAGTGACAATAATATCGATTTTTCGCAGCTGCCAAATAGGTTTAAGTGCATTAACTGTAACTGCTTATTGTAAAGCAAAAAGTTTTATGCGACATAGTATAGAGATATTAACTGCAAGCTATTTGTGTTAACTAACATTTGTCACTGTTAGACGGAAAGAATAAATAGCTTATATAACTCGTACTTTAAAATGCCTAATGTTTTATGTCCCATTTTTTGACATCATCAATTAAAATTGGTAGTTAAACCAAAGTTGAAAGGGAGATTTATGTCATTTGTAAACATCAAATGATACTTATTGGTGTTTTATAAATAAATAACATAGTATTATTTTACCCTGTTTTATTGAGTATTATTAAAGTAATTAAATCAGCTTTATGAACTATGAATAATAATAATTAAATAACAAATAACCTCTATGAACATAGTTTTGATAATTTAAACTTCACATTACTTGAAGAAGTTGATGTATCGTCTGTGTCCTTCCACGACGTTAAATCCCAAACAAAATCTTCATCTTCACTTAAAAAGTCCACGTATTTGTTTTTCAATGTAGCTTCTTTTCTTTTGTTTTTCTCTTTGTCCAAACCATTTTTTACTGTTTCATGTCCTCTTCTATATTACCGTCTTTCAAAGAGTCTTTTAATATCTCCATGTCTTTTTCTGCATTATCGTCTTCTAAGGATTTTCTTAACTTTTCCATATCTTTTCTCCAATTACTTACTTCTGTAATTTTTGGATGTAGACAGCCATTGCTGACTCATCTTTTTTCTTGCATTGGTGTCCTGTTTTCTGTTATTTCTTTGTTTTCAGTTACTTCTACTTCTTCATTATCCTAAAAAAGGCAAAATAGCTTTGTAAAATACAGGTAGGTATGTACAACCATATTTATAAAATCTGTTCATTGGTCTCTTGATCCTACCCTAGTTTCCTCTTCACGGTCAAACAGAACGACCGAATTCGACAAAAATTGGTACAGAGAAAGACCATTTTGTGAAAGAAGACATAGTCAATTTTTCATCGACACTTGCGTAGGTAAAACCGTGTGTCGCAGCTAGTACCCAGATAAATAGACAGACATGAGGCCAATCATAAAACACCACTCTTTGTCCAATAAAGGGTTAGACAACCACCTATGAATTTTTCTATCAATAGATTTAATAACTTAATAATTGTGAAAGTTATGTAAGTAAATAACTTAGACATAGTTTACATGTAGGTAAGTACCTACCTCAATTTTTTGTACTACGATTGATATTTCATTAACAATTTCTTTAAATTTTGTTTCTTCAAACCTATTATCGACGTCCTGGAAGAAAATCAGAAATGATAAACACTTAAAACAAAATTTGTAAAAAGTACTAATACATTCAACTAAGTACATAAGTACATAAAATATTAATCTATATACCTAACATACCTCCATGTCAAAATTATTTACACAATTTTCTATGTCTTCAGTCGGTGTTGAATCAAAAAATATCTGCGAATTTTCATGATTATTTGAAGGCAGGATGCTCTCCGTTACTTCATCTATATCGGCTAACCGTCCTTTTAATTTTGTGTTAATATTTTTTTTGTCTTTCGGAAGTCATTATGATGTAAAACCAATAAATAAAAAATTGTTATCACTAGGTACAGTACAATGCACTTAAAATTAACCATAGTGTTAGCAAGAAAATTATAACTTGGTAGGTAGGGTTTTCCTAAAAACATTATTTATGTGCGCAATAAACAAATGCTCTTACGGTGAACGAAAACATAGTGAAAAAGGTGGCATACCCCAAGGTTTGATAGTATGGAACTTTTGCCAAACCTCTGTAAGGTTTCAGTAGCTTTTTTTCGTGAAGTATACTAACGAACATAGGTACTTACTCAATTGTCTACAAATAATATTACTATTTACAATAGTTAATGACATAAAAAATAACTTAAATACTTACGATTAACTATTGAATAATCGACGCTCACGACTGACTGACGACTAAACCGCCAACACATAATGGTCCGGTACATTAAACGCAGTTATTAACTCACAATCGACCATATAAACTTTGTATTAAGTGACATCAATAAAATACGCCATATTAAAATTAGTCTGTTTAACTAACAATAACGTGTCTTTTAGAAATAGAAACAATGTTTTAAATCTCAGCTTTTGATTAAACTCTTTAACATAAGCGACTTACTTATAAAACTTTGGTAGATTAAAATCGTTTAAATGACATCTATACATATATAAATGATAGAAAATAATGTTTGATGCGCCACTCTGAGTGGAAAGAAGTTGCAGGCTAAAGTGTCTAACCGGCATTCCTCACAGAATTCGAATGCAGTCAAAATGTTTTAAGCGACGTCACACCGTGTGAGTAGTGCCAGGCAAAATGTTTTAAGCGACATTTCACGTTGTAAGCCGTGGCAGGCTTAATGTTTGAACAGACAATAGACTGTGAATTTGTGTTAGCGAAATGGCTTAAGTCAATGGTGATTATAATGATATAAGGTTTAAATCCGTCATCAAAAAAATAATGGTAATTTTTTGTCGGTTAAAACACTGCCTTTTAGAATTGAAGCCAAAAATAGAGTTGTTTCAAGCGCCAAAAAAGTGCTCCGATTTAAACGAAATCCGGCTCATTCGACGCAGAAAAAATCGCTGATTCCGAATATATAGATAAGTCTATATCACCCAAAGTGGCGCTTAAACCTATTTGACTTTCAACCATCGATATAAAGAAATTCGTGCATGTGTGCTGTAGGTGTGGCTGTTTTAGGTAAAGTGTCATCGTGTATTTGAAGCTTAAAATGCGCCAAAATATTCACGTCTTTTTAGGGTACGCACCCAAAGAGTAAAACACGACTATTTGACTAAGACTCCACCGTCCGTCCGTCCGTCTGTCTGTCACTCACTAGGCTGTATCTCTGTTGCAATTTTCAAAGATGATATTTCTGTTGCCGCTGTAACAACAAATACTAAAAACAATTAAATAAATATTTTAGTGGGGCACCCATACAACAAACGTGATTATTTGTGATAGGTAATAATGGTATGGAACCCTTCGTGCGCGAGTCCACTCGCACTTGGCCGGTTTTTTTTAAGCTACCTACCATTTGGTTTGATAACATTTGACTCGACATAATGCCGCACTTATTCTACAACTAATATGTATGTCTTAACTATGCCTTCAATCTGTTCTTTTTTTTTCGAAAACGGTTCAGCACTTTTGGTAGGTAGGTAGGTATAGGTAATTTTGCATAAGATAAAACGTCTCAACAAACGCCATTACCATCCAATTATGTGCAAAAAAGCGTTGAGAGGAAAGGATACCTACTCGTTCTTGGTAAACGTAGTGGAGTGTTTCCTCTCTGGATATGTTTATGCTATAAAACCTATATTTCCCATGACCATTAACCATGCCCTTACAATTTTTTCGCAAAGGTTTATCGTGATATTTCTCCAAATCAGTTCAGCAATTGTTGGTTATTGAGCAAGAAATAACTTGCACTCAATTGCAAAACTTTGCATAAATTCAAAATATGTTAAACATTTTTTTTTTAGAAAAACTTACAAACAATGCTGAATCGCGTCGCGACGCGACGTTTGGATTACAGAATATCGGGATAGAAAGTATATTTTAATGCCGATCTTTAGCTATCTGCATTCTGCATACCAAGTTTCATCGCAATCGGTTTAGTAGTTTTTTTTTGCGTGCCGCAGAGGCCGTCAGATAACCGAAGGAGGTTCGTCCCAATTTTTTTTTAAATTGAATAAACATTAATTTATAAACAGGGTGGTGCAAAGTGGTCGGTCTTGTGTGGTTTTTGATTTCAATTTTTTTACTTTTTTTGTATGAGTATGCAAAAAAAAATGCATTTAATATTGAAAATTTATACCTTTTTGTTTCAATTTTGATTTTTACTTCGATAACTAGTAGCTAGTAAGTAGGTAGTAGATAAAGGTTTTTAATATAGGCTGGCAATCAATTTAAGGCAATCACACACTTTAATATTAATTATAATTAACTAACCCATGCATGTCATGTGGTATTTTTCCTTCAAAGAAATCAGGGACAGGGACAACAAGGTAGAATTGTAATTATTTCAAAAACGATTTATGAATATGTTTTTGTAAACTAACGAACCGCGCATAGATTAACAATAAGAATTTCAAACGTCGGAACTTCTAAGAATTATTCCAATGCTAAAACGAAACAAAGTTCTCTAAACAATCTAGTTATTGTATTAACAACTCTATGCTGCAGAAATACAGGTAGTTTTTCCGAATTTATATGCACAAATATCTTTGTAAATAGTAGGCTTATTCCTTTTTGTTAGGAAATGGACGAATTTGCAAGTTATTTGTAAAAAAATCGCACGTCTAGGTCCCTTTTATAAAAGGTAGGATTATGAATATTGTCTTTCTTTACAATTTACATATTATTGTCCGTCTTTTGTTAAGTTTTTCAATTGTAAGGTAGACTACCTGGAGTTCTAGTACCTACCTACTTTTCAAAGACAATGTCGTTGCTTTTGGGAAAGTTTTTGAAATTTGATTGAAAATTTTGAGCAGGTAGTTAGGTAGGTAGGCATAGAAGCAAAATGTCCGATAAAAATCAATTAGTATTATTTACCGAATCGAAAGGGCACAGCTGTACTATGTACCTTCTAAATCAGTGTGCTTCATCTTAGACCGCATCAACATTTAAGTACCATCAAACGGTAGCCAGGTTTACTGAAGAAAATAAGATTGGTTTTTTTTGTAGGCAGGTAGGTACTAAAAATGTTTTATTTTCTACTTATCAAGCTATAAGTAGGTATATAGCGGTGACATGTTCAAAAAATAAAATGATTTTATAACTACCCAACAAATAAAATTGCAGGAAGTTGCCCACAGTGAATCTAATCTACCCAAATAAATAACGATTCTTGTAATATGGGTTTGAGAAACCCTACAGTCAAATTTTAATTTTGGCATAGGCTAAGTAATTATTTTTGGATTCCCTCTGAATTATACGGGTAAAACTGCGAAACATAGCTAGTCATACATAAGATAAGTTAAGTAAGTAGGTATACGTATTACCTATAAAGTGCTATATGTATGTAGGACACATTACGTGTCGTCACAATGCCCTTTGTGTTAGCTCAAAAATCGTATGTAAATATTGACCACGTGGTAGTTTCCTGTGAATAATTGTCAATTTGGTAGTATTTAGCGCATATTCTACAAGTTTTGTCGGCAAATTGCGCGGGCGCAGGTATACGGGATAAGCGGTCTGAATGTCGCTCATCGACGGGTTACCAGTGAGATGTAGTATTCTCCCCATTTTTTTTAAATATTTGACTTATTTTTTACCATTATTTTTACTTTTTCTACCCGACGTCCGCGTCGGCCAAGCCAAAGTAAGGTTGTAATTGACAGTCTATGTTTGTATGTATGATTGTATCTTCCACCATAGCGCATAAACTAGGTACTGAACCGATTTTGATGAATCGGGTGTCAATAGATTCGTAATAAATAATGTCCAGGGAGTCGTTAAATTTTATCATTCAATTAAATTATCTAGATGAAAGGGCGGTAGTGAAAACCGTCTAAAATTTCGGAGAGTGCATAAAACGGACAATCGAAATCAAATGAGAAGTGATTTGATTATAAACATAAAAATGACATTAGAATTTGCGACATTCCGCGCAATTTTTTTTTTAGGATTTTTGGCTTAACTAGTACCTAATTAACTTTCGTTTAAATTATTCAGATCAATTATATTAAACGTGATAACAACCTTGATAATTACATAATAATAGGTACCTGTCTACCTATTCAAATTTCACATGGTAATATGATTTAAAGTTTAGTTCAAAGCGCACAAAAAGCTCTAAGCAAGCATGCGTCATGCGTTCGCCGACACGTCTCGTTCGTACGGGTCACGCAAAACATGTCAAGGTGCACTACTTTCAAGAACGTTCTAATTATTTCCCCGATTAACCGTGGGATTATTGTACCCTTGCAACCCCGTCGGGAAGTTCAGGAACCACTTCCCAGAACGATAGGGCCTGCGGGTGCGGTGGTGGGAGGCGGGAGGCAAGGAAGACGGCGCGACAGCTGCGCGCGCGTCGCTCTCCCCGCGCCTCGCGCCATTCCGTCGCCGGACTCCGCGCAGCGCGGTCGTCTGCGCGCTCGCGTCGATCAAATACCCGCGTAACATTCCGTTGTGGTCGCGTGCGGGACGAGCATCACAAGTTGACGTGCACCGCGGGCGCGGCGCTCGCAGGAGCGGCTCAACATCGTCGCCTTTGTCTGCGAGGCCCGTGTGGCTGGGCGGTGACTGGCGCTATATTCGGTTCGAGTGCGATATTGCACCAGTCCCGGCCTATCCAAGCGGGCCCGTCGTCGTCGGGGACCGCTATTCAGGCGCTCAGCATCCGCGGAGTCCCGTTACCGCAGCCGGTCGCCGGTCGTTCACAGCGAGCGGTGGCCACGCATAGGACGCGATTCGGTGTAAACGTTGTGCCTTCTACTACCACATTGCACCAATCCCGGCCTGCCTGTAGCCACTGCGACTCCGTGACACGTGTGGCCAGATCCAGCCCCGCACATAGCTGGAGGGTACCACCATTTATAACCTTAATAATCTCTAGGTCAACGTATCGAAACTGGCTTAGTTTGCATTACTGTGCTTAGCAGTTTGTCGGCAGTTCTGTGTCGAGTGTACAACTATGTAATTTGTCGATTTGTTCCAGTAGAAAGTCGAGGACCGCCAGTCGTCTGTGTGAGGTAACTAACTGTGATTCATTTTGTAAGAAAGTTCGGGTCGCGGGTGAATTGATGTTGCCGGGGCGAGTCAGACCGGTTTCCTCGTAAATCTTGATAGGTACCTATAACCGTGCAAACTACACATAATATAACACGGCCATGTATCACCACATCGCATAGCCATCGACTCGACCCCGACCGACCGGCACACATGCCCCAAACTCGGAAATTCTCGGAATTCGCATCGATACAATTTACAATGTAGGTAAAATACGCGGGTAGATAGTCCTTACAAACGGTAACTGGTTCATTTTGAAAACTAAACCGTTGGCTGATACATTTTAAGCTACCCACAGCAGTAGGTAGAAGTAAAAAAGTCAACAAAACCGCGGGAAATCTGTAGAAATGTAGATTTCATTGAGCTGTCAATTAGAACAGCTGTTTATTAAGTCTTTGTTCGTTCATTCATAAGAATTTCCGTGTTCGCGATAATCATTCTATTAATTATTCATTCAATCTTTATTCAAAGTTTGTAGATAACTTTCACCTAATATATTGGGTATCTATCTACCTACTTAAAGTTCATAGGTTCATGGTCAATTTGAATACGAAGTGAAAGGGGAAAATATACAGGGTGGGATATTAGAACACCTCTTAACAGTTAAGGAGATCTATCAATTCCTTTATTGAAAACGTTATTTTAATGTAAATTTTTTTCAAAAATAATTTAATGAAGTTTTGTGTATAATTTAATTTTTTGATCCTTATTATTGCAACTTATTTATTATTTAAAAATGGATTCATTGATAAAGGCGTGAGGTAGTCGTGAATAGATCATATGAATTTTATCGAAGTTAGCTGGTTTTGAAGTTTGAAGACGACCGGGCGACCTTTCGCTGGCAACTAAACTTAGGTACCTACTATAGTTAGTTAACTTAGCTCGCCAGTTTCAGTTGCATTACTTGCAAAGTTAACTCGATTCTATTAAGCAATTGCTTAGTAACGAACGGTTTTATTACCCGGGGTATAAGGGTATTTTGAAAAATCTTTGAATTCAGTTATATACCTACCTATTATTCAAAAATAAAGGTAGGTTGTTTCTTTGTGAGTGAAATTTGAGATATCAATACAGGTAGGTATAACTATACATATACAGTTGATTTCCGAAATAGGTGCCAACAATTCTGTTGTGTGTTCAACTCTGTGAACACAGCTATGTAGGTAGGCATGTCTCCGAAGTTTTCACTTCTAAACCGCTGAACCGATTTTAATCAATTTTGGAGATAGATAGGACCATGGAGAAGGACATAGGCTACTTGTGATCCTAATCGGGATACCCGCGTTAGTCCTGATCCCACGGAAATATCAGGATCACAAGTAGCCTGATTCCAGCAGGTATTTCAACTAAATAAAACTGTCTTGGTCAGTCAACCTACTTATCTAAAATGAAGCTAAATTTGCCGTAGGTTATATTTATTTTGTAAAAGAATTCAAGGTCCGAGGACAATTCAAGGATTTAACAGAATCAAGGTCAGATAATTTTAAAAGGCGCCTCCAAGAATTGCGTTATGAATGTTATGATTTAAAATACTGTAATTTTAATTATTTGTATCTTTAATCTTTATCTAACTAGGTACCTACCTGCAATATGTTAACAGTTTTTAACCCCCGACGGAAAAAGAGGGGTGTTAAATATAATTTCTTTGACGTGTCTGTCTGTCTGTGTATCTGTCTGTGGCATCGTAGCTCACGAACGGATGAACCGATTTCAATGTAGTTTTTTTTTGTTGATAGGTGACAGAAGTTGATGGTAACCGACCCGTGCTTATAGTATCTAACGTTCCCGCGTCCCCCGACGCGGAAACGTAAGGTACCACATACCTACCTACTCAGAGACATGAAATTTGTTTTCGGCTTATTATTTTTGCCTTTTTAAAGTTTAGTTTGGTTTTAACTTGGAAGATTTTTGTTAGATTTTCAAATAAGTTTAGTTCTTTTCCTTCATACAGGTACCCAGTATTTTTAACCTTTTTGATTTGATTTTAACTTTAACTAAATTGATTTTGATAAAACCGCGTAGGTTCTTGCAGGTTGTAGTCGTATATTATTTTTGGTTCAGGTTGTTTATAAATGACTTGCATCAACCCACAGCTCCAACTGTCATCATCGTATGGATCTGTAATTTGTCGAACAGAGAAAGGATTTATCAAACGGGTCCCTAGTACTGGGACTTCGCTGTCTGTCCGTCTGTCACCAGGCTGTATGTCATAAACAGTAATAGCTAGACGGTTTAAATTTTCACAAATAACGTATTTCCGTTGCCGCTATAACAACAAATACTAAAAACAAAATAAAACAAATATTTAAGAGGGTCTCCCATACAACAAACGTGATTCTTGACGTAAAAACGCAACGATACCCCGAGTTATTCTTACCACTAACGCCGTCTAGTGATGGAGTGAGTGATAGCCTTAACTTTCGCGTTACGTTCACGGATTGGTTGGTCTAGTGTTCATTTTAGGGTTCCGTATCCAATTGTGATAGTGGTATGGAACCCTTCGTGCGCGAGTCCGACTCGCACTTGGCCGGTTTTTATATTTATGAACTAGCTGTGCCTGAACATCGCTCGGATAATGATGTTCGAACACCTACCTGCACATCTGTGCAAAAATCCAAATTTAGACGATTGCCCATTCCCATCGTTTGTTGTATGGGAGTTAATGGGAGCCAATCTTAAATATTTGTTGTCTTGTTTTTAGTACCTACTTGTTGATATAGCGGCTACAGAATACATCATCTGTAAAAAATGTCTACCGTCTAGCTATAACGGTTCAGATACACACTGGTGGGTGACAGACGGACGGACGGACAGACAGCGGAGTCTCAGTAATATAGTCCCGTTTTTACCCTTTGGGCACGGAACCCTAAAAACACTCTTAGATTACCAGCTAATAAATGCAAAATAGTAGGTTTTATAATTAAAATACTTAAGAGGATAGTCTCCATTCTCTTTCTCCATACAAACGTAGTTTAAATTTTCCTCCTTGAATAACATTTGAGCAAATATGTTTATGCCATAAAACCTTTATCTGTCATGCATGACTATGCATCTACCTTTTTATTTTTTTCATTTAAGTAATTATTTTTATATTTTTTTTTATTATTATTTTAATTAGAAAAAAAAAGGTAGATGCATTGTCATGACATGACAGATATAGGTTTTCTGGCATAAACATATTTGCTCTAATGTCTTTATCCAGGGAGGAAAATTTAAACTACGTTTGTATGGAGAAAGAGAATGGAGACTATCCTCTTAATTAACAGTACATTTATTTATAAGTTGTTAGAGGTAGGTATTTCACCGCACTTATAGTGACACTATAAGTAACATAGGCATTGCTTATCGTTGTGTACGTTTACTTACGTATATGTACCTAAGTATATTTATTTACTTAAGTTGTCTTACATACTTCAAATACCTACTTGGTCGTTACTTTTAAGATTTGATCGTTATTAACCGACGTCCAATAAAGAAGGTTATGTTAGAATATTATATTACCTATCTATTTCAGATGTTTTATTTTTTCAAGAATCAAGAATATTTTTATTGATTTTATTTAAGTGATGTTCATTGGGGTCTTAAATTAAAATATTTTGGATAGCCTACAAACCTACAATGATACAATCACTTATACCCACTATACAGGCATACAATATTATGTTACCTATGTACTTAATCTAAAGTAATTTAAGATCTCATACAATTAAACAGTTAGTGAATGATCGTATTAGTTTTTTCGTAATATAAGCTTGGTACATGTGCCGGCAAATATCTTGAAAATTAAATGGCGAATGCGCAGAGGTCGATTTTTCAAAAAATCGCACGTAAATGTACTGGGCGAACTTACCCCCCTTCACGTCAGTATTTTTCAAATTGTTTGTCGGCACATTTTGTCTACACTAATATTATAAAGAGGAAAGGTTTGTATTTTTGGGCGTGTGTGTGTTTGTGTGTGAGTGTGTGTGCGTCTGTATGTTTGATATGAATAAACTCAAAACAACTGTGTGATTTCAAAAAATCTTTCACCATGAAAAAGCTACATTTACCCTGCGTAACATAGGCTACTTTTAATCTTAATATTTCCACGGGATCGAGACTTACGCGGGTGAAACCGCAGGACGCAGATAGTATTTTATAAAAGTATTTTGTGTATGTTACCGGATTTCTCCGCCGTCTGAAACCCGATCGTGATTTTTCTTTTTCTATTAGAAACTAGCTCACCCGACAGACGTTGTCCTGTCGTTTAGTATAAAAAAATAAAATTCATCAAAATCGGTTTAGCATTTTTTCTTTCATAAGAACCTTCTCCTGACAATAGCAAACACAACAAAAAAAGAATTATCGAAATATGTGTAAAAGTTTAAGTGTGATGCCGTGACCAAGGGAAATAGGGATTGATTTTTATATAATAGAAAGATATAGATGTATGAGCTTCTATTTGGTCCCATTCAAAGTTGGTGAAGATCTGATCAGAACCTCTGGAATGATGAGCAGAATAGCATCCTAAAATGCAGTAAATTACTAAGTTTTGGTCTACCAATAGAAACAGCGCCCCTAAAGAACTAGGTACCTATACCTACAGATTGATGGAGCACCTGAAACCACCTTCTCATCAGAAAATTCCTCAATGATTGAATGAAGGTATGGTTACAATTTTGCTGTTTTAACCGACTTACAAAAAAGGAGAAGGTTTTTAATTTGTCGGGATATTTTTATGTAATATTTTTTTTTATTTACTGTTATTGTAATAAAAAGTTTTCGAATTCCATTACCAACTCGATTTGACTTCGACCAATCAGAAGCGACCTCACATTGTACTAAAATTTCCTTGTAGTTTTTGAAACACGTTTGTTGTATGGGGGCCCCTCTTAAATATTTGTTTTATTTTCTTTTTAGTATTTGTTGTTGTAGCAGCAACCGAAATACATCTTCTGTGAAAATTTCAACCGTCTAGCTATTTCGGTTCATGAGATACAGCCTGGTGACACACGGACAGACGGACAGACAGCGAAGTCTCAGTAATAGTAATAATAGGGTCCCGTTTTTACCCTTTGGGTACGGAACCCTAATATAGCTGCGACTAGCGGTTTCACCCGCGTATGCCTCGAACCCGTAGGAATATCTGTGACGACCTCTGTGGCGCGTCGTGCGAAAGCGCGACTGCAATGCAGAAGGTTGCGGTTGTATTTATGCTTAAAAAATTAATATTTGTGTCTGGTCTGGGTGTGATATGTATAATATGTATGTATTTACAAAAGAAAAATATATGTAAGTATTATATCCGTTGTCTAGTCACCGTAACACAAGCTTAGTCGCTTACCACGGGGCTAGATGGCGCTGTGTGTTGTTCACAGAATTTATTTATTATTTTATTATTTATTCATAGACTCGTCTTAGCATTGTCATTTCATTTCTATGATAGACGTAACAACATTGTCTGCGCTGCAGCAGGTTTTTTTTATCGCGAAACTAGGAACATGAAATATATTTGTGACATCAACTACTTAGTGCTAATAAAACACCTTACTTAAGAGGACAGCCTACCTACCTACTCTTTCTCAATACAAACTTAGTCGACTGTTTCCTCCCTGGATAATGACGTTAGAGCAAATATGTTTATGCCTTAAAACCTATATAATCTGTCATGAACATGCTCCTACCTATAGTTTTTTTTTCACATTTTAGATTTTTTAAATTTTATTTCTATTCTAATCAGAATGTGAAGAAATACTTACAAAACGTAGAGACATAGGTATGGCAGATACTTATAGGGTTTAATAGCATAAACATATTTGCTCTAATTACTTAACTCATTTTCAGTTGTAATCGCGTGATGTTCACAAACCTAAAGAAGAGACTAAAGGTCTCGAAACGTTGAGCATTGAAACAATGCAAAAGCAATACGCTGAGTCATAAAAACCACGCGAGTTTAATATGTAGTAAATTCGTTGTCTAGTACAAGCCTAGTAAGTACTTAGTTTGGGGCTCGATTGCTCTGCGCGTAACATTGTGATTTTTTTTTTTAAATATTAAAACTGGAAAATGAGTATTTTTTATCCAACATCGCGAAAACAGAAGAAAAATCTAATGTCTTTATCCAGGGAGGAAACAGTCGAATAGGTATACGTTTGTTTTGTATGGTATGGAGAACGAGTATTCTTTCCTCTTAACCCTGCAAAATTGATATGTAACCCGCACTGAATGAAGCGGAAAGGTGATTCACTGGGCAACTTGAGAAATATCTACACAGAACCGTTACCTCCGTGTATGTATGATTTAAATCGGTAGCCATGGAAACGGTACTCGCATAACTTTACAACAACTTTTAGTGACTATCGAAACTTGAGACTGAGGTGGGAAAATTGATTTTGAAGATTGATCTCAAGCCATTGAAGTAACGCTATCTCAAATTCAATGATACTTTTGACGTATGAAGAGGAAAAGCTACCTACTCGGTCTCCATACAAACGTAGTTGATAATTTATCTTCCCTGGATAATTATTACATTAGAGCAATTATGTTTATGCTGTAAAACCTTTATCTCCCATGACCATGCCCCTAGGTTTTTTTTTATCTTATCTTTTCTTCTCTTTTATATAAAAATGAAACGTTTTCCGTTGTCACGACATCACGCGTGAACGGCTGGACCGATTTCGATAATTCTTTTTTTGTTGTGTTTGCTATTGTCAGGAGAAGGTTCTTATGAAAGAAAAAATGCTAAACCGATTTTGATGAATTTTATTTTTTTATACTAAACGACAGGACAACGTCTGTCGGGTCAGCTAGTTTTCTAATTAAAATGTTTTTTTATAGAAAAATTGGTATCAAATCGTGGCATGGTCATGGTCATGGCCGATATAGGTTTAATGGAAGAGACAGTCGACTGTGCTTGTAATGGAGAAAAAGTAGCTATTCTTACCCCTTAACACTAGATATTAAAATCAGAAGGAAGACAGTTGAAACAAGCCACTAAAGTAACGAATTCAATGATACTTTTGACGAACTTATTAGCTTATTACAATAACAAATTACTTACATTTAATATTTTTTACAAAAAAACTGAATATATTTTAAATTTCTCGCTCGCAGCGAGAAGAACAGAGTCTCGGCATTTCTTGTTTTACTGCCTTCGTGTCGTCCCTTCCTATTCAATTGTTTTTGTTTCGGGCCAGTTATTTCTCGGGAAGTCTAGAAGGGCATTCGGACCTTTTTGGTGCGAACCTTTTTGTTTAAATCAGGTATTTTTGAGAATAATGGTAAAAGGTGCATTGTTCAAACTGCATTTGTCTGTTTCTTTGTTTTTTTAGAAAGTTGGGTTTATGGTGCAGTAAACCCCGCAGTAAATGGAAACGTCAACTGTAAATGTGTGTATATCCTACCCAGATCCTACCTATCTCATATTTGATATTATATTCCCTTATTCCTAAAATAATAAACTTTGAATATTACTTATAGGTACCTACCTATTATACTGTCTTATTTAGTTTAGTTATTCATAAATTGTCTGATTAGCCGTTTTGGAAATAACAGTCATCATTTTACATACTTAGTTTAAAAATAAGGATTAAAAAAAAAGAATTCTTAGTAATGGTACTTGTACCTACTATTTATGTATTCTGTGGTAATGGATGATATACATAAATATATTTTATAATCGATCAGTTAATGGGATGGGACTCCATGACATTATAGAAAATAACTATGTTTATGGTTTATGCCATAAATAAATCCTATATTATGCCTCTACGTTTTGATTTTTTAATAGGTAGGTACTTATTCAAATTTCTAAAATTTTCTATTTTAATTGAAAAATGAAAAAAAAAAACAAAACGTAGGGGCATAATGGTCATGGCAAATGTAGGATTTATGCCATATACAAACATATTTGCTCTAATGTCTTTATCCAGGGAGGAAACAGCCGAAGGACTACGTTTGTATGGAGAAAGAGTCGGTAGACTTTCCTCTTAAGAACGCGGCGACTGTTACCATTTCCATACAAACTTAATACCAAAATAAAGTATGAATTTTTTTAGTTTTCTACCTTAATATCGATATTATTCGGATTAAGATTTTACTTTTAAAGGGTCCCCACCACAAGGTTTTCCAAAATATTCATTCGAAATGAAATAAAACGGAGAAATATTTTTTTTTCATTTTTATAATATAAAACAAATGAGATGTAAACTCGTAATTTACGCTGGAAAAATGAAAAAAATGTTTCTCCGTTTTATTTCATTTCGAATGAATATTTTGGAAAACCTTGTGGTGGGGACCATATAATAGTAAAATCTTAATCTGAATAATATCGATCTAAGGAAGAAAATTAAATTTTTCATAATTTATTTTGGTATTATGTTTGTATGGAAATGGTAACAGTCGCCACGTTCTAACTAAAATAAGGGAGACTGAACGCGGCCAAAATATATAAATAAATATAAATAAATATATAAATATTACACGACGTTACACACAGCGCAATCTAGCCCCAAACTAAGCACTAGGCTTGTGCTATGGGTACTAGACAACGGATATACTACATATTATACTTTTTTTTGTAAATACATACATATGGTACATAGAAAACATTGAAGATCCTATGTCTTCGGACCGTGGTGAGTCCTAGGACATGTTGGTTTCCTCACGATGTTTTTCCTTCACCGTAAGAGCGATGTTATTAGCGCACATATATTTTTCTTAAACAAAAAGTCATTGGTGCGCGGTCGGCCTGGATCTCGGAATGAAATCTACCACTAGACCGACACCGCTCTCAAAATAGTAGCCTACTCGTGACGAGATGAATAAGTATGTTTACACCCTGACAACTAGCTACTATTGACTGACAATGGAGACACAGCACAATGGCAGGGCAGCACTGCAACACAAAAAAGCGCAAAAGAAAAAAAAAATGTTGACAGCCAGACAGTGACAGATGATTGACGTTGACACTGTTGGTTTCCTGTCATTATAATAGTGTCCAGTGCTGCCAACATATCGGATTTGTCGCCAGATTTGGTGGATTGGGTTAAGTAAGAAGCAGTCATTAGTGAAAAGAAAATGCATCAGAGTGCGCGCCAAATAATTTGCGATATACTACCTAGTTCAAACAAAATTATAGGAGCAGCGCAGGCGCGGCCCCTATAATTTTGATTTGGACCACGCGCACTCTACATACAATTAATTTAAAATTCGATGAAAATGATAAATATGTAGGTAAACTTATAGCGTGGCGAGGCGTCGCCATAGCCTGTATCGCCACGCGAATTTTTAAGTTTACCCGCGCCACATAGATGTTTCACATTAAAAATTGGGGATTTCTGTCGGAGTTTAACAGCTATTTAGGCGGAATATAAAAATTGTTTATGGTAACACTGTGCAGTAATACAATTTTGAATTATTCTAGCAATAAAATCCAAATAAATACAAATGAACTTTTGTCTTCAACCTAGGACCTATTATAGCTAGACTGAGTGTCCCACAGGTGATTTCAATAAAATAAGTGATCCATGAAATATCTTTCGACTACAACTTACACATTCGATACGGTCTGTGCGACTCTCGAGCACAACGTAGCTTCCAGACACAAAACATACTTCCAGCTCTTTGTGTCACCGTTTTGGTGCAAATAAGATGAGTGCAATAAAAGTGTGTAGAGTTTGTCTGGCGAGCGACCGCGAGATGTACCGTCTCGCGAACACGGCGCTTGAGGAGACGTACGAACGAGTAACCACCAAGACGGTAAGCCTCAACATTTGCTGTACGTTAAGTGGTGACCACAGTTGCCTGCATCGGGCCAGTAGTGGAATATGTTTCGTGTGCAGCTCGCGTTGGAGGGGCGGCCGTGCTGCGTGTGCGGGGTGTGCCTCGCCGCGCTGCGCCGGTGTCGCCGGCTCATTGACACCGCGCGAGAAGCCAATGACACGCTGGACCGGTGGTTCCATCACCAGGAGTTGAAGCTTGTGGAGCAACCGCTGTATTCTTTACTTCGAACCCCGATAGAGCTCATAGATATCTTATGTGTTGAGAGCTTGGAGACAGGAGTTAAACTGGAGTGGGACACTGAAGGTATAATAAAATCATGAGATTGTCTACTTGTCTGAAGGTTCATTTCTGGAACTAAACCAATGATATCCAAGTAACAACCTTTTTAATTTAGTTACCACACTAATACAACTTGAACATTTTGCTTTCTTTTCAGAAAATAAAAGTAAAATTGTTAATATTGAAAACAACAGTGATTACAATGATGATGACAATATCCTGACAGAGGAAATCAAGTATGAAGTCACAGGAGATGATGATGATAATAATGCCACACAACCTGTGGACTCGTTAGACTATGAAAATGACAAAACACAGATGTCAATCAACATTGAGAGCCACAGTTCCCAAGCATTACCTCATTTTGAATGTGTCCACATACCAGAGGAAAAGATAGATGCAGAAAATGACACTAAGATGTCAGACAATGTTAAACCTGACATTTCGAAGGTGCATGATGTCGGAGATGAAACACCTGGTATGTCGAATGTTGGAAAGAAAGAACCAGCATCATTACTTGAAGTTGTTGGTTTTCGAACAACAAGAAAGAGGGACATTCGAAGCTCTGAAAGTAAGTACTATTTTATATTGATGGGTTTTTTGCTTGATGTTGCACCTTTATGAAGTTTAACTTAGTGCTTCAGAAAGTGTGTCTTTTGCTACGGCAAGGTTCGTAGGATCTGTTCAGTAACTGTGAGGCCAGACTTTTTTTGTGATTGGTCAACCAATCTTGGTATCTTTTTGCAGATGTTCTGATTTCTTCAATGACCGTGATCACATCCAAATGATCGTGGTTTTCCATATTTTTCACAAACCATGGAGTGTTAAAAATCAACATCAGAATTTCGTTCTGCTGGTGTTGCAGGATTCCAATGTTGGAGTTGCAAAATTCCAATGTTTGAGTTGAAACAGTACCCCATAGTTAGTGTGTGTCAGCTTGGCCGGCCCACGCAATAGTGTACACCAAACTACGGTCATTGTTTAGTACCTATGTTCCTTCGTTCATAATATTTAGTACCTATGAGGTATCGAAAATACAATGATACAAAATGTCCGGCCAATCTGACGTCAGGTTGGTCGGACCTTCGATTTCTTGCCTCTACTGTTACATGGTCTACCTCTGCGTTATATATGCCAAGATTTTGAACCTATTTAGTACCTACTCATTTATTCTTTTCACATTCCTAGGAAGCTCTAATAAAAAGTAATTACAAAAAACGTATATAGCGCCTGCTAAAATGTATAAGCAAGTATTATATCTGTGTCAACTTTTACCAATTGGTAAAACTACGCGACGTGGTACTAATACTACAAAATAACATAGGTACTAAATATATGAACAAACTTACTAAATAATAAGCGTAGTTTGGTGTAAATCTATCGAATGGCCCGCCCAAGCTGACGCACACTATATTTGCATGCCTGATAGATAGCGAAGCCAGCCAAACTGGCTATCAAGCCAGTTAGGGGAGCGCGGGGTAATGAGAGCCAACGGGTAATGGGAGCGGTGCGACTACAAAACTATAGCTCGTATAAACTCGGTTGCCATTCGGGCGGCTTCGTCACACTGCGCCCGTGTTCTCTTCTTGCGCTAGGCTCGCCTCTGCGGCGCATTTCGTGAACACGGACGCCGGTCGATTTTGTGCTCCGCGCTTATAAAAAATACGAAATTTCAACGGCCAGGTAAGTGTTATATGTTTGTTACAATTACATCTGTTTTATTTTATAGCTAATGTTATCAATTATGAGTGTCTGTGCGTATAATTTAATTACAAGCTAGATTCAGGATATCATTTCATTCAATTTCAAGACGGTGGTATTCGGGTAATCAGAGCTTATTAGGCTCTGATTACCCCTTGTAGCTCCAATTACCCCATATGCATTTTAATATCATGTACTTTTTTCAGACGCCAAAATGCCAAGAAAAAGGGAACGCACCACTACGAAAGCGTCTTGGACTATTGAAACCTTAGAAAATGCTATAAATAAACTTAAGCGTGACGGTACATACATCTGCATACAAGGTATCAAAAGAGACTGGAATACCCCTACAGCACCTTGAAAAAGAGGTTTAGATTAGCTAAATCGAACAATGCTAGCTACAAATGTCCTCCAAAGCTAGGAAGGCGCTCCGTGTTTACTGAGGAACAAGAAACTATTCTGGCTGATCATCTTCATAAGATGTCAAATAAGTTTTATGGACTGACGAAGGCTCAGTTTTGTAAACTATGCTACACTATGGCTGAAAAATTTGGTGTCGCAGATCGATTTAACGAAGTTAAGAAGTCTGCGGGCCCAGACTTTCTAGCTGGCTTTTTCCAACGGCATCCTGATTTATGTATAAGAAAACCAGAAGCGACAAGCATCAATAGAATAATTGGGTTCAATAAAGTTGAAGTGAACCTATTCTTTGAAAATCTGGAGAATGTCATGACCAAACACCACTTCCCGCCGTCTCATATTTACAACATGGATGAGACAGGCGTAACGACGGTCCAGGATACAGAAAAAAATATAGCGCCTAGGGGACAAAAACGAGTTGGAACAGTCACATCATGGGAAAGAGGTAAAAATGTCACAGTCATCTGTGCTATGAGTGCTGCAGGATCCTTCATTCCGCCTCTTTTTATTTTCCCCCGACAACGTCACTCACCGCAGTTAGAAAAGGATGGTCCACCGGAAGCTGTTTATACATGTTCTCATAATGGTTGGACAAATGAAAGCATATACGTTAAATGGCTGCGACATTTCATTCAGCACTCTAAACCCACTGCTGAACAACCTGTTCTGCTGATAATGGACAACCATAACAGCCATTGCACTTTAGAAGCTAGGGAAGTGGCTAAAGCAAACAATGTCGTATTTCATTCCACCACATTCATCTCATCGGTTACAGCCTCTGGATGTGACTTTTTTTGGGCCGCTCAAGAGAGCCTACAACAAAGAATGGGACATGTTTATAATATCCAGAAATATGGTAAAAATTACACCATACGAGATTGCAGGATTGTTCAACAAAGCCTATGCCAGAGTAGCAAGCTTAGACAAAGGAATCTCTGGCTTCAAAGCCACGGGAATTTTCCCTATGAACCCGACTGTATTTTCAGAAGACTATTTTGCTGCCGTGGATGAAGATCAGAACCAAATTAATGAGCAAGCAAGTTCGGCTGTTGTTGCTCAGTTTCAGACACCCGTTTCTCATCAGCTAGCTACTGGTAATTTTGACACACTTCCGGCTACATCTCGCGGTATTCAACAGGAGCTGGAAATGGATAGCTCTGTCCTGATTCAATCCACACGAAATATTGAAAACCAGTCACGGCAAATATCCACACCAACATCATTCACAGTAAATATTTCGCAAGAGCAGTTACCTGATTTTGACCACCCCGCAAGTCCATCTATATTAGATAATCCACAAGAGGGGGCATCTACAGCAAACGACGTTCGAGAACAGTCACTGACATACATACAGTCCCAACCGTATCAAACTACACACAACAACAGTTAAGTTGTGAAGCAGTTACTTTTAACTTTGATGCCCAAACATCTGCTTTTCCAATAACTGCAGAAAAATCAGATTTTGGGAATGTTCTATCAGTTGTGAGTCCACAACCTAACATACCTAACAAAAATAAGACATCGCGACAAAAACAACATTCAGTAATCTTATCTAGCACGCCAATGAAAACAGTGTTTGTAGAGAAAGAGAAGAAACGTTTGGAGAAAAAATGTAAAACTAAAATCAATCCAAAGAAGAAAGGCAAAACAAGCAACAAAGAAAAAAATGTACAGCAGAAAATGGGAAAAAGCAAAAGAAAACAACCAATAAAAAAGAAAAAGAGTAAAAAAGATACTTTTTGAAGATGAAACTGACACGTCTGAAGAAGATGAAGTTGAAAATCTTTGCGACGATGACTCAGAATATTCAGAAGAAGAGACATTGTGTGATTTGTGCTGTGAGACAGGAAAAAGTAACGAAATGTGGTACCGTTGCAGAGGTTGCGGTAAATGGGCTCATAAAAAATGTTCTGGTTCTGACAGCCCGGTTGATTATATTTGCGTTTTTTGCTTGGATCCTTAAATTGAATTAGTATATGGTAACGTTTATATGTATACCTATTTATTAGAGATGGGCCGACTAGGGGTTCTGCCGACTAGCAGACTAGCCGACTAGTCGGTTCCAAAATTGCCGACTAGTCGGCACCGCAGATCATTATAATTTCGAGATATTTGGGTTAATCATGATCACTTGGTGATTGTTGGTATTTTTGGATAAATTTGCACTTCAAAAGCTGTTGCGAAACTTCCAAAAAATGATTAAAAAAAATAAAAGTTGGAAAAAAAATCGAATGGAGCTGAGGCTAAGTAATAATAACATTTTAGATGTATGATGTTTAGATGATGTATGTATATAGGTAACGACGTTTTGTTAACGTTTTTCTGACTACCCACCTTCTAACTGTACTACTAATGCAATAAATATTGGTTTTATTGCATAATTGTTAGTTGACGACTAGTCGGCTTTCCCGACTAGTCGGCGACTAGTCGGCCCATCTCTACTATTTATATATACAGGGTGTCCCAGAAACGAGTGTCAAGCGAAAGTCCAGAGGTAGAGGACCTTAAGAGGTACCCGAATCACCCCCATGTATGTTCCGCGATTTTTCTTAGTTTAGGAATTATGGCCTTTTTTCTCATTTTTCCACTAAAATGCGACCACTGAGACCTATTTACTCATACTAACTTCAATAATTGAGATAATTGGCTGATTTCTTTTCACATGTGGAGCTGAATAATAGGGTCAAGTTACCTGTTACAAAAAAAAGGCGTGACACTAACCAAACTGTTACAAATAAAAAAAGTATTTCATAAAGTGAGCGTTGATAAAACGCTATAAACTCTTTAAAGAGCAATTAAAAGAAAAACTCGCCTATTATTTTTTTTCCAAACCAACTTCAAAAACTTCCTTACTTCATTAGCTATCTACCCTATTACTTTTATTGGTCTATCATTAGAGGATCATAGCAAAAATTTTATTTAAAAATTCTTTGGTCGAAAATTCTCTCACTCATCTTACTTAAACCCGAAGGGAAACTGCCGGCCTAATCTAATAACATAAAAAAACATATTTGTTCTTATTTTACTTAATACATTTATTTGTACAAATCTTAATTAAGATTTGTGCGGTAAATTTTTTGCGGAAGACAAAAACCATCACTAGATGGCGCTAGTGGTAAAATACATTGTGGTATCATTGCGTTTTTATGTCAAAAATCACGTTTCTTGTATGGGAGCTCTCTTAAATATTTGCGGATACACTAATACATCCTTTGTAAAAATTTCAACTGTCTAGCTGTCACGGTTTATGAGATACAGCCTGGTGACAGACGGTCAGACAGACAGACAAGTCTCAGTAATAGGGATGAGTGACAGAATTTTCGACCAAAGAATTTTTAAATAAAATTTTTGCTATGATACTCTAATGATAGACCAATAAAAGTAATAGGGTAGATAGCTAATGAAGTAAGGAAGTTTTTGAAGTTGGTTTGGAAAAAAAATAATAAGCGAGTTTTTCTTTTAATTGCTCTTTAAAGAGTTTATAGCGTTTTATCAACGCTCACTTTATGAAATTCTTTTTTAATTTGTAACAGTTTGGTTAGTGTCACGCCTTTTTTTGTAACAGGTAACATGACCCTATTATTCAGCTCCACATTTGAAAAGTAATCAGCCAATTATCTCAATTATTGCAGTCAGTATGAGCAAATCGGTGTCAGTTGTCGCATTTTAGTAGAAAAATGAGAAAAAAGGCCATAACTTCTAAACTACGAAAAATCGCGGAACATACATGGGGGGTGATTCGGGTACCCCTTAAGGTCCTCTACCTCTGGACTTTCGCTTGACACTCGTTTCTGGGACACCCTGTATATGAATAATTGAGATTTTAGACTGATTTATAATTTTTTTGAGACTGACTTAATAATTAAGTAGCTCCCATTACACATATGGGAATTTATAGGCTCTCATTGCCCGCAAAGTGGGGTAATGGGAGCGATTCTGTTTTTTTGAATAAAGTTTATCTGTGGCCAAATGCATAATAATGTAACGTTGACGCTGTGATTAAATGATAGTCAAATAAGTAAGAATTTAGTTTCTAATAAAACGTTCCTAAAGTATCCATAAATTTGCCGTTTTATTGAACTATTTCCTTAGTAGGCTCCAATTCCCCCGTGCTCCCCTACAAGTTAACAGGATACCAAGTCGCTGCTACAAAATGGTCTGATGACCATTTTGCAGCAGCAACTTGTTATCCTAAAAAAGTCAAGGATAACAAGCCAGTTACAAGTTAACAGGATAACAAGTTAGCAGCAACTTGTTATCCTAAAAAAGTCAAGGATAACAAGCCAGTTACAAGTTAACAGGATAACAAGTTAGCAGCAACTTGTTATCCTAAAAAAGTCAAGGATAACAAGCCAGTTACAAGTTAACAGGATAACAAGTTAGCAGCAACTTGTTATCCTAAAAAAGTCAAGGATAACAAGCCAGTTACAAGTTAACAGGATAACAAGTTAGCAGCAACTTGTTATCCTAAAAAAGTCAAGGATAACAAGCCAGTTACAAGTTAACAGGATAACAAGTTAGCAGCAACTTGTTATCCTAAAAAAGTCAAGGATAACAAGCCAGTTACAAGTTAACAGGATAACACGTGTGGCAGCAACTTGTTATCCTAAAAAAGTCAAGGATAACAAGCCAGTTACAAGTTAACAGGATAACAAGTTAGCAGCAACTTGTTATCCTAAAAAAGCCTCGAGTTTTGATCCAGCATCAAGCACTGCATTGAAAACACTATCGTGCGTCGTCATTCAATCCGATACTCTTATACAAATTGTCTATGGCCCCGAATGAACTTGTCGAATCCGAACTTGTTTCGTTTATGGCACAAAAGTAAATAAAAAAACGTGAAACTGCAAACAGAATCGTTACTAATAAATGCGAAAGTGATTTTGTCTGTCTGTTATGTTTTCACGCCTAAATCACTGTTTCTCCCTGATAGGAGGTCCTACCGTCAAACAAAGGAAACCGACCACATTGGAACACCTCAGCGGGAACACCGACCCGGCAGCCGCACATCACGACGATAACGATGTACTCAAGTACTCGTGCCCACAATGCAATTATAAAACTACACGAATTGCATTATTGAAGAGACATTTAATAAATCACAGTGTTCAAAGGCGGTTTGCGTGTGATAAATGTACCTTTAAAAGTAATCGAAGATCCAGTTTGAGTCAACATCTAAAGATACATACTGGAGTTTATTTGAGTCAGCATCTAAATACTTCTTCTGGGGTGAAACTGTTTACGTGCGATAAGTGTGATTTTATAAGTAATTATAGTAGCAATTTAAGGCAGCATCATATAATTCATACTGGTGAGAAACCATTTTCTTGTGATAAGTGTGAATATAAATGTAATAGTAAAAGTCGTTTAAAAAAACACTCAAGTATCCATACTAGTGAAAAACCGTTTGCATGCCATATGTGTGCTTATAGATGCAATATAAAACACAACTTAACTAATCATTTAAGAACTCATACTGGTGAAAAACCGTTTGCGTGCGATCAGTGTGATTATAAAAGCAATTTGAAAATTGGAATAAGAGATCATATGATAAGTCGTCATACAGAAAATAAACCTTACGCATGCGACAAATGTGACTATAAGAGTGCTCGAAAAGAAAGTTTGAAGGTTCATCTATCGATTCATTCTGATGAAAAACAGTTTGCGTGCGCTGTGTGTAAGTTCAGAAGCAGAAATAAGAGTAGTCTTAAATGTCATATGCTGATTCATACTGGTGAAAAGCCGCTTGCTTGCGATAAATGTGATTTCAAATGTAGATATGGAACCCAATTAAAACATCATAAAGAATCCCACACTGGAGCAAAACAATTTTTTTGTGATTATTGTGATTATAAATGTTTCCGTAAAATCAGTTTGGTTAATCATTTATATAAACACACTGGAAACAAGCCATTTTTGTGTGACAAGTGCGACTACAAATGTACTTTTAAAGGTCAATTGAAAAATCATTTACTGATCCATTCTGGGCAACAACGGTTTGCGTGCGAATATTGTAAGTACAGGTGCAATGGCAAATCCAATATAAAAAATCATATGAGGATACATACTGGCGAGAAGCCATATGCTTGCGATAAATGCAGTTTTAGATGCATTCAACAGCATAGTCTTAAAAGACACATAAGAACACATACTGGTGAGAAGCCGTTTTCTTGCGACAAGTGTGATTATAAAAGTACTAATAAACTGGGACTAAATAAACATAAAAGTGCACATGGCCCTATATAGAATTACGGCTACCCCATCTCTTCTCGTGGGTACCATAAAAGGCGACAGTAGGATTTGGGAGAGACTAGGGAACCTGAAATTTTCCCCGCGTAGTGGCGGGTTACCTGCTTAGTCCCGAAAACAGTCGGCGGGCCTGTCTGGCTACCGTCGGGAAACATTGCAAAATTTATTTGTAGTAGGTAGGTATGGTCAATAAGACCGAGAGGGATGCAATCGGGAACATCGTGTGTATGATGATGATGAATGATTATAAATGTATTACTTTTCCTGTATTATATTACTTTACTCTATATATTATTTTAATCCATACACATTTATTTCTGGGATCTAGTTGTAAGCTGTTATTATCATTTTAAGATGTAAATTATACACGCTTTCTGGTTATTTTAGTCTACCCACTATACTCCTAGCTGAGAGGAGAAGAATTAAAGGTGTATTACAATCGATATGCTTACAAGGCGGTACACCAGCGCTGCAGTTTATGCCCAGATTAACTTCTAACAGAAAATTAACTGCTTGTATCTCTGTTTACTCAGTGATTGAACATTTGAAACATAGCACTGGATAGGATAGGTAGGATAGATAGGATACCTGATACCACAATATTATTTTACTTTATGTAGGTGCTATGTATCAAATGTTCAATCCCTGAGTTTATAGAGTTAATAGTCTAATTGCACCACCATTAATTTGGTGTATTTTAGTTTAGATCATTGTCGCAATCTTTTAAGGATATTACTTATATTATTAATCTAATGTAAAATCAAACAAACTAATCCCAAAATATGTATTCTGTGCTAATGCTGTATACATTTTTAAGACAACAAATAAAATATGGCCTTGACATGGCCTTGATGATGAAATTATTTATTTTTGTAAGACGGTTTTCACCCCTATTTCCATCGCAGACTTGTTTTTGAAATGAAATGAAATGAAATGATTTATTGTTTGTGGAACTAGGTACAAATAGGTGGTATACAAATTAAAAATAAAAGTATCTCTAGTCCTACCACTTGGGCATACAAACATGGTATACACTTAAAATAATCGTCAATTTTAGATAAATAAAAAAAAACAATTTTGTATGAGTACTTTGACCTTCCAGTATAAACAAATATAAATTTTGAATAAGAAACTAACAAACATAACGAAATGCAAAAATTTGAGCTGAATGCCGGAATACCAGGTTTCCCTTGAAATTTAAATCACACATGCAGTTATTTACAAACATTTTAGTCATAGTTATACATCGTCATAGGATAATTATAATAATATCTCGTCAAATTAATTTTATAGTTAATACAATTATAATAATTTAGTTCACATTTGTCAAGTATATTGCGGGGATTGCGTTATAGATTAATGGTGCCATGCCAAAAACACTTACTTGCAAAAGATGAGTTTTACTTAACCGATATCTCAAAGAGTCACCTCGTCTTGCACTAGTCTGAATATCAAAGTAATTGCTATTGTTTCTTACAAAAAGAGCTACTTCACTTATGTATAACGAGGGAAGCGTTAATTATATTCATGTTTATGAAAAAAATCTTACAAGAAGTCCTACGTTTTAGGCCACACATTGCTCTGATGCAGCGCTTTTGAGCCTTAAAAGCTTTTTCCTTGTCCGTGGAGTTCGCCCAAAATATGACTCCATAACGTAGAACAGATCCAACATGCCCATCCATAACGTAGAACAGATCCAACATGCCCATGGTATGCAGTTAATAAAGCTGGCATACTTGCAACTCTACTCAGTCTAAATAAGGCGTACGAAAACTTATTAAGTCGTTTAGTAACATTATCAATGTGTAATTTCCACGTAAGCTTGTCATTAATTAGCAATCCTAAAAATCTAGTATTGTGTTTTTGAATAATTTTGTTCCCTAAATAATTAATGTCCATATTTAAGTCAATATTATTTCTTTGTTTAAAATTCATAATGATAGTTTTACCGAAATTTAATTTTAAGTCATTTTGTTTTAGCCACTCCATTTAATTTTTCAGATTATTGTTGGTGTCAACTTCTATGCTATTGTTCTTGTCATTATCCGTCATAAATAAAATTGTACAGTCATCAGCAAATAATGTCATTGGATGGGGAATGGAATTAACAAAGTCATTAATGTATGGACCCAACACACTACCTTGCGGCACGCCTATTAAGGGATTAGGATTATTAAGGGATAAGGGCAGCCCATGATCTGGTAGGTACTATAGTCAAGGACCTTGATGCTGGTAGGAAGGTCTTGGCAGTGTTCCTGGATCTAGCCAAGGCCTTCGACACAGTCTCGATTCCTATCCTCTTGGACGGACTTGAAAGGTTGGGCATTAGAGGACTACCTCTAAACCTGTTTACAAGTTATCTTACGAACAGAACCCAAATGGTTAAGATAGACAATTGGGTAAGCAACAAGCTCCCCTTAACTTTTGGCTGCCCTCAAGGTAGTATCCTCGCTCCTACCCTATTCCTCACCTACATCAACAACTTGTGTCAAATCAAACTCCTACATGGTAGGATCATAACCTTCGCAGATGACACCGCACTGGTTTTCCATGGTAATACCTGGAATGAAGTACAGTGTCGAGCTCAAGCGGGACTAAACACAGTATGTTCTTGGCTACGAGATAATATTTTAACCCTAAACGTGGAAAAAACAAAATATATGTGCTTCTCCATCAGACAAAACACTCAACCACCAGTTCTTAAACTCTATGCCTATCACTGTGAATCAACAACACAACGAAATCAATGTGGTTGCGTTCCCCTAGAGAAGGTAAACTCAATTAGATATTTAGGACTCACTATAGACCATTTGCTTAATTTCAAACCTCACATCTCAAATCTAACAGCCAGAATACGCAAACTCTTATACGTTTTTAAAAACCTAAGAGAAGTAGCACACCACAATCTCATTAAAAATGTATACATCTCACTGTGTCACTCAATCCTCGGTTACTGTATCAGCGTCTGGGGGGGTGCGGCAAAGACTGATATAATGGAGGTCGAGAGGGCCCAACGCTCCGTCCTGAAGATCAGTGGAAAATTCCACTTCCAGTATCCAACAAAAGATCTATACAGTTTTTGGAAAATTCTCACAGTCAGACAGGCCTTTATCCGCGCCGTGGTGCTTAGACAACACTCCGAAACCAATTATGATCCTAATTCAACGAGTAGCAAACGGCTGCGAGCGATCAATGTGATCCCATTCTGTAAAATTAAATACCGACCGCAGTTTGCAAGAAGATTCTATAGTTACATAGGTCCATTCCTGTACAATACCCTTAACTCTAAGCTAAACTTTTATCCCCTGCATAGAAACAGCTGTAATAATACAATAACCAATTGGTTGGTTGCACTGGACTACGACGCAACCGAAAGTCTGATGAAACCAATCATTTAAAAATTACAAATATATCTTTCTTATTTATTTATTTAATTATCATTCTCTTAAATATTTATTAATATACCTACATCTGAATTCATTTCGTATGTATTTATTGATTTTTTTTTTTTTATATAAACTGATAAAACCCTATAAATTTTCCTCTAAGTATTTAAATGTAAGCATTACGATCTCTCTATACACAATGAATCGAACTACTCCACTTATTTAGTATTCGTATTATTATTATACATACATTTACTTTCTTACAATATACCCACTTACCCACCACAAAAAATAGAAAAAAACGGCAAAAAAATGTTATTTTCTTATCTTGAAACTCTTTAATGTACCCTACAAAAATTGGTGTGAATACTACCGATGATTTGTTTTTTTTTCTTAAGTAACTTAAAAAAGGAGCATTAATGTATAAATACCTAAACCGAACGATGGCGAGAGCCTGGTGACCTGTATCACAGGTGTTTTTCTACCTATTTCAGGCACCAGTCTCTCACAATCAACTTAAGTGTAATTGCTCATTGGTGAAAACTATATATACTTGCAAAATTATTTTGTTATTTAAATTTCTTGTTGACTTAAGTTTTTTGTGAGGAGAATAAATGTTTTATTGATTGATTGATTGATTCTTTTAAGGGATTCCTGTAAAATGCACCATTTACTACAAAGAAACATATTTATTAACTAGCGCCTCCTAAAAATATATGAGTAAGTAAGTATATCCTTAATATTTCTTATGTTTTTATTGCTCAAGGCATTTTTACTAGAAAATATTTTTTACAAGGAGAAATACATCGTCAAAAAAGGGGTTCCCGTGTAGCGCAGCGGTAGCGCACTCGCCCGGCAAGCGAGGGGCACAGGTTCGAATCCTGTCATGGGAGGATTTTTGATGATGTATTTCTCCTTGTAAAAAATATTTTCAAGTATATCCTTGTTAATTTTTACCCTTGCTAATACATTTTTAGCAGGCGTTGCTAATACATTTTTAGCTGGCATTGCTAATACATTTTAGCAGGCGTTGCTAATACATTTTTAGCAGGCGTTGCTAATACATTTTTAGAAGGTGCTCTTTAATAAATATGTTTAATAACTTTTTGTTAGAGCTTCCAAGGACTGTGATATTTTTTTTCGTAGGTACCAGATAGGTACAAAATTTGGCATATAAAACGTGGAGCATGTAACAGTGGATGGCGAGATTTCGAAGCCTGGTCCGGCCAACCTAACGTCAGAATGGCCGGCCACTTTTTATCGTTGACAAGCCGCCTCTCTAGAAGATTTATTGTCCCCCATAGCGGGTTTTGAGACGGGGTCTGACGATACCAGCCGCCGCTGAGGGCACCAGATAATATAATTATGTCAGTGCTCCTGCGTCCCTGGCCGTCATGGCGGAGACAGGATATACCGAGGGGTTTTAGTGGGTAAACCTCTGACTGCCCACCACCTTAGGTCAGAGGGAGCCCCACACATCCCAGCCACTCCCCCAGGGGCGGTAGGAAGTTTCTTAGGGAGAATTTCTCTTTGAAAAAAAGAAGTCGAGGGTTTAAAAAGTTTTTTTTTTTTTTTTTTTCGGTCTGAGACCGATATGGCCAATTTGGAACAGCCAGGGTCAAGTTTTAGAATATTTCAAGTTTCTTCTTATTAAAGTTTTGGCGTCGTACATCTTGCCAGTATCAAGTATTTTGCATGAAATTAGCCCGATCGGGCCTATAGTTTCAAGTTATGGTAAAGCGGTGGCAACTTTACTATAACCTTCAAGGACCTTCGGCGCGAACGATGGAAAGTCCATGTTTAACACTCAATTTTGTTTTCACTACACTTGTGGACATTCACGGAACTAAATTGAATAAGATTCCACCAAAATTACACAATTTAACCGAGTTTACAACATAGTTTAACGAAAATAACATTGGAGCACGACATGGTGTCTCCGCTTTCCCGCCGAAAGTCCGTTTAAAAAGTTGTAGTATATGGTGGCCCTAAACTACAACTTTTTAAACGAGGAATGGAATGGCAACAACGTAAAGTTGATGTATGGCACTGGTTTTCATTTTCAACACTCTTACCACCTTTTACGCAACTACTTTTGTTATAGCTACCAGTGCGTTTTTACCAGGTTTGACGAAAATAAAAAATCATCAACACATTTCTTCAACGCGTTCCCGCAAACAAAATAATAGTTTTTTTTATTTAAACTATTTTAACTACTTGACAGTGACACTAGCTCTCTCTCAAATTGCCATAATCGGTCTTGAGAAAAAAACATAGCTACAAAAAACATAAAATCAAAATATAGGTACCTATCTTGTTTTTGCTGGTAAAAAAAATCTAATAGATTGTATGCCCCGTATGGTGATTTTAGTGTAATAACGGGCTAGGAAATATCTTATTTACTCATTCCAGACAGTCCCGATATTAATAGTGTTATGTGATTCCGACTAACGAGAGCGTAGCGTTGAAACACGAAACGTTTAACTAAAGGTTTAGCTATATAAATATTTCTAGCTCTAGTACCTATCAGTTTTAGTGCAAATAGGATGAGTGCATTAAAAGTGTGTAGAGTTTGTCTGGCGAGCGACCGCGAGATGTACCGTCTCGCGAACACGGCGCTCGAAGAGACGTACGCACGAGTAACCACCAAGACGGTAAGCCTCAACATTTGCTGTACTTAAGTGGTGACCGCAGTTGCCTGCATTATCGGGCCAGTAGTGGAGTATGTTTCGTGTGCAGCTCGCGTTGGAGGGGCGGCCGTGCTGCGTGTGCGGGGTGTGCCTCGCCGCGCTGCGCCGGTGTCGCCGGCTCATTGACACCGCGCGGGAAGCCAACGACACGCTGGACCGGTGGTTCCATCACCAAGAGTTGAAGCTTGTGGAACAACCGCTGTATTCCTTAGTTCGAACCCCAACAGAACTCATGGATATCTCAGGTGTTGAGAGCTTAGAGTCAGGAGTAAAACTGGAGAGGAGCACTGCAGGTATGATATCATCCTGACATGTTCTATTTGTCTGAGGGTAAATTTCTAGATCTAAATAGATGATTGGCAATTTACAATATTTTTAATTTACCCTGCTTTATAATTGTGTGTACCTAATTGAATATTTTGCTTCCTTTTTCAGAAAATAAATGTGAAATCAGTAATCTCAAAAACAATAATGCTTATAACGATGAGGGCAATATCCTGACAAAGAAAATCAAATATGAAGTCATAGAAAATGATGATTATGACACACAGCCCGTAGACTCGTTGGACTGTGAAAGTGTCAACACACATGATTCAGATAATGAAAGTATCAAAACACAGACGTCAGACAACATTGAGAGCCACAGTTCCCAAGCATTACCTTATTTTGAATGTGTTGATGTACCAGAAGAAATTACAGAGGCTGAAAATGACACTGAGATGCTAGATAATGTCAGACCTGATATTTCGGAGGTGTATGGTGTCGGAGATGAAACACCTGGTACATCGAATGATGCAAAGAAACATCCAAAATTACAAGCTGTTGTTTTTCAAAGATCCAGAAAGAAGGTCAAATTTCAGAACTCTGAAAGTAAGTACCATTTTACATTGATGGTCTTATTTATTTGTATTTGAAAGCTAATATTGTGCCACTGTGTCTGACATTAGCCACGTGCATAATTTTTAATGTTACTGTTTGCACCTTTATTAAGGTAAGCACCTTATGCCAGTTGTTATTTCTGATAGCAGGTTAAGTTAGACCTGAAATCTCTAACACCAGTTGAACTACACCATTACACTAAAAAATTGAGTAAACATACAAACAGTATAGTAAAATAATAACCCGCCTTTCAGCAATTGAATAAAATCAAACTACTAATTTGGAATCATTTATACATAACTAGCTGCGCCCCGCGGTTTCACCTGCGTAAGTCCCGATCCCGTGGGAATATCCAGATCAAAAGAACCCTATGTTACTCCTCGATAATGTAGCTTTCTCTTGGTCAAGAATTTTAGAAATCAGTCCAGTATTTCAGATTATTCATTACAAACACACATACAAAAATACAAATCTTTCCTCTTTATAATATTAGTGTAGATATATAGGCCATTCTGGAACATGTTTAATAATAGTGTGCATCAGCCTGGCCGGACCATGCAATAGATTTCCACTGAACTACGCTCATTATTTAGTACCTATTTGGTACCATTGTTCATATAATGACATAAATAAATAAATAAATATTGTCCGGCGATGGTCCATGGTCCGGCGAACCTGATGCACACTAATATAGATATATCTCTCCTCGCAGGAGGTCCTACCTGTAAGAGAGGGAAACTGACCACATTGGTACATCTCAGCGGTAACACCGACCCGGCAGCCTCACTTCTAGACAATAACAAAACTACACAAAGTTCATTTTTAAAAAATCATTTAGTAAATCACAGGGTTGAAAAACGGTTTGTGTGTAATAAATGTACTTTTAAAAGTACCCGAAAATCTAGTTTGATGCAGCATCTAAAGACCCATACTGGGAGACAACTGTTTGCATGCGATGTGTGTGATTTTAAATGTAAATACAAGGTCAATTTAAGTCTACATCTAAGGACTCATAATGGTGAGAAGCTATTTTTTAGTAATATAGAAGAAAGTAAATTACGTGATGCTAAAAGTGATTTAAAAAATCCAGCCCTTACTCTTGAGAAACCGATGAAGTATGTTAAATATGATTTAAAAAGTACCCAAAAACCCAATTCGAAACAGCATGGGAGAAAACCATTTAAATGTGATAAATGTGATTTCAAAAGTAATTACAAAACCAGTCTAAGTGAGCATCTAAATACTCATATTGGTGTGAAAGCGTTTGCGTGCGATCAGTGTGATTTTAAAAGTTATTACAAGAGCAATTTGAGTCAGCATCAAATGGCTCATACTGGTGAGAAACGGTTCTCTTGTGATAAGTGTGAATATAAATGTAATGCTAACCGTGATTTGAAAAAACACTCAAGTATCCATACTGGTGAAAAACCGTTTGTATGCCATATGTGTGCCTTTAGATGCAGTAAAAAACCCAACTTAATGAATCATTTAAGAACTCATACTGGTGAAAAACCGTTTGCGTGCGAACAGTGTGATTTTAAAAGCAGCTGGAAATCAGCAATAAGACTTCATATGATGAACCATCATACAGAAAATAAACCTTACGCGTGCGATAAATGTGACTACAAGAGTGCTCAAAAAAGTAATTTGAAGGTTCATCTATCGATTCATTCTGATGAAAAACAGTTTGCATGCGATATGTGTGAATTTAGAAGTAAGAGTAAAGGGAATCTTAAATGTCATATGCTGATTCATACTGATGAAAAGCCATTTGCTTGCGATAAATGTGATTACAAATGTAGGCATGGAAGTCAATTAAAACGACACATGCTTACCCACACTGACACTGGAGAAAAGCCATTCTCTTGTAATTATTGTGATTATAAGTGTATACGTAAACGCAATTTGGTTAATCATTTATATAAACACACCGGAGACAAACCGTTCTTGTGTGACAAGTGCGACTACAAATGTACTTTAAAAAGTCAATTGAAAAATCATTTACTGAACCATTCTGGGCAGAAACTATTTGCGTGCGAATATTGTGAGTACAGGTGCAATGGCAAATACAATTTAAACGATCATATGAGGATACATACTGGCGAGAAGCCATTTGCTTGCGATAAATGCAGTTTTAGATGCAATCAACAGCAAAGTCTTAAAAGACACTTAAGAACACATACTGGTGAAAAGCCGTTTTCTTGCGACAAGTGTGATTACAAAAGTACTAATAAACAGGGACTTGATAAACATAAAAGTGTACACGTTTTTCAAAGCTAGAATACATCTTCTTGTGGTGTGAGAAATAATGAGCGCGCAGTTTGATGTAAATTTATTGCTTGGTCCTGCCAAGCTGACGCACGCCTTCTCATGGGTGTCTTTAAGAGATTTGGGAGGAACTCGCTAAGCAGGAGTTCTTTCCACGGGCAAACTGCTCGGTCCCGTGGAAGGTTGGTCAATAAGTGAACTCCGGGCTGTCAAGAGGGATGCCACTGGGAACATTTTTAGGGCTCTAGATGTTAGCAGTTATCATTTTAAGATATAAATTGAGAATGTAAGGTCACTAGGGGGATCGCCACTAATGATAGGAGAAATAAGTCCGGTAAATTGATGTTCGCCGCTCTTCCCCTATAAGCCGCCCTTCCCCCTAGTGATCTTATACAAGCTGGTTATTTTAGGGCGGTGGGTGACAAGCTGTGGCCAAAGTCTCCCACTAAGGCTGTCATCATTATAAAGATCAAATAAAAGTCTAATTGGAAAATTGAAAGTATATTTCTTTAATTATTATAGATTCACAATATGTAGGCCGATTAACAAATACTGGCACACGAGCACACGTTTACATATGGCGCTTGAGACGTGGCCTCACGGCCACATAAGAGCGCGGGGAAACATCGCACTTCACATACACGCACTTTACTTCACACACAGTATAATGTGTGTTTGTGCCCGCTTTCGTTAATTCGAACTGTACCAAGATTACTTTATTTGTAAACTAGTCATTTTTCTAGCCGACACTGGCCCATTATTCCAAATAAAATAAAATAAATCATTGCTTTTTGTATATTTTTGTTTATGACCTTGTTTCCTGCATTTTGGTGTAGATTCAACATCAAAAATGTCATACAAGACAAAAATAAAATTTTAAACTAACTCGATTGGAACTTATAATTTTGTATTTTATGTCCTCTCGCGACCATGATCACTGCAACATGATTGAAACGTCGAGGTAAGAAAATTAAAAAGATAAAAATCACGCGATTAAGACCCAAAAAATATGACAAAAAATTACTTTTTTGTCTAAAATGTGGACAGGCAGGCAATGTAAGGAAATAATAACAAATTTTAAACATAACTACATTAAAATTTTAGAAGCAATATCACCTACAAATGCTTTTTACAAAAATATTTAATATATAACAGACACACAAGCATAAGTTTATACTCTATTTCAAAATCTTAGACCAAAAATGTAAACAAAGAACTGTCAATATCAAAGAAAACAGTGAATAAAGAGCTGTCGTTTTCAAATAAATGTATGAGTTTTTTGTTTACATATTTGTTCTCAATGAGGTAATAAATTCTGTGATAATCAAACAGCAATGATAGTGCAGGCTTATGAACTAAATCTAAGAAATAATTAGGCGATGTATCAAACATCGTTCCATATTTATTCACTTATAGCAGTGTCCCGCAGTTTCACCCGCGTAAGTCCGGATCCCGCGGGAGTTTACCTACACACCACAAAGAACACACTGTCCATATTTCATGTCTCTAGGACCAGCGGTTAGGGCTCTGCATAGAAATTATATAGTTTAGTCAGTAAATCAATCAGTCACGACTTTGAATTTTATTTTATACTTACTAGTTGTGACCTGCAATTTCATAGGTATATGCTCCTGCCTGATTTTGTGGGAATTTAAAAATAAATAGTTTTGTATATGTACATGTACAGATTAGAGATAGGCCGTCTATGGTTTATGCCGACTAGCAGGCTAGCCGAGTAGTCGGTTGTAAAATTGCAGACTAGTCGGCAATGTAAAAAAATTAAAATTCAGAGGTATTTGGGTTAGTTGTAATCAAAACTTCCAAAAAATGGTTGACACACTTTAAAAAAAATAGGGCAGGGCTAATACATGTTGAGACGCCCTTTTTTGGAGGTGTTTGTTTACGTTTTTCTGACTGCCCACTTTCTAACGGTACCATTAATTCAACAAATTTTGATTTTATTGCATAACTAGCTGACCCGGCAAACGTTGTTTTGCCTTATAAAATATAGATAGTAGGTATTCTCAGACCTACTGAATACGTATACAAAATCTCATAAAAATCGGTCAAGCCGTTTCGGAGGAGTACGGTAACTAACACTGACATGGAAATTTTATTTATTAGATTGTTAGTTGACGGCACAATTTGCACCCATCGACTAGTCGGTAAAACTGCCGAACTGTAGTCGTCTTTCCCGACTAGTCGGCGGTCATTAGTACAGATGTATAGATTCACCCCGCTAATATCTGACTGACCTCTTCACTGGTCGACAAAGAATTAACAATATACCGTCGAGTAGTCCTCATTCTAGCTGCGGCTACACTATCGAACACCCATTTAGAACTTATTTCACCATTCTTATCACCTATTCTCACATCATATGCACTTTGGAACTCAAGGAGCACCTCATTTTGAGTATTTATTTGAGTTCTGCTAGTTAATTGGGTTCCGCCACGAGTAAACTGGGTTCCGCCACTTATTAATTGGGTTCCGCTACGAGTTAACTGGGTTCCGGCACTAGTTAATTGGGTTTTCTCGCGGGCAAGTTGCGTTTTGCTTTGTTTTT
>OY292402.1:16866520-17017209 GCA_958496205.1 Idaea biselata
AGCTGCAGTGGAGTAAATCCACTGTAGAGGATCAGTCCCCTCTGATCCAATGCTCCCGGTGTCTGGGCTACGGCCATAGCAGACGCGCCTGTCAGGAGCAGCTGGACAGGTGCAGCCACTGTGGGGAGAGCCACTTGTATGCCGCGTGCACGAGTAGGGACCGAATGCCGGAGTGCGTCAAATGCTCTAGGGAGAAATTGGGGGATACTGAGCACAATACTTTTAATATGGCGTGTCCAATAAGACAAAAGTGGGACAGGATTGCGAGAGCCCGAGTGGCATACTGGTGTTGCTAAGGGCACCACGGGAGACAAAACATACAAAATAATGCAGGCCAACCTCCAGAGGGCGAAGAATCCGACGAGCGAGCTCATACTGGAGGCGGCCAAAAGCAAAACCACCCTGGCCTTAATACAGGAACCATACACCGCAGAAACAGGAGTAATGGGAGATCACCGTGGCGTCAGGATCATACAGGCACAACATGAGGTCGAGAAGGTTAACAAGGCGGCAATTGCCGTCTTTGATCCAACTATAAAAATACATCTACTTCCCGACCTCACTTCACAAAATGTTGTGCCGATCAAGATTATAACACCGAAATACGACGTCGCGGTGATTTCCTTTTACAGCGAAACAAAAGATGCCAAAGATATCGAGGAGGATTTAGAGGAAATAGAGAAAGTGATAGGGAAACTAGGAACGGATAGGGTAATATTGGCGGGGGATGGGAACGCATGGAATGAGTGGTGGGGAAGTGTGGAGAGCAATGACAGGGGAGAGATACTAATGGGGGTAGTGAACGATTTGGGGTTGTGTGTAGTAAACGAGGGAACGAAGCCAACTTATCACACCTGGAGGGGGGGGAGAGAGTACAAGAGTCATGTGGATGTTACATTGACTAACATGCTCGACAAGTTAAAGGGGTGGGAAGTTAGGGAAGATGTGACCACAACACCATCCTATTTAATATATGGAACAAAGTAGAGATTCGGGGGATAACAAAACAACTAGAAAATATAACACTAAGAACGCAAATTGGGGGGGTTTTAGAGAGTATTTGAAGGGAAGGATGGAAGAAGAGAGAATGAGTAGGGAAGAGGTGGAAAAGATAGAGGATGAGGAAGCATTGGAAGGGTGTATAGAGAAGTATAATAGATTAATAGGGGAAACGTGCGATAAACATTTAAAATTAAGAAAGAATAACAACAAGATAGGGATTGTGTGGTGGACCGAGGAACTAGAGAAATTAAAAAAGAAGAAGAACAGGAGTAAAAGGAGGATAGAGTGGGCGGCAGCAAGCCGCAAAGAGCATGTGGTCGAGCAGTATGAGGTGGCACTGAAAGAGTATAAGGATGAAATGGATAGGGCCAGGGTGAGAAGTTGGAAGGAGTTCTGCGGCAAACAGGATAGGGAAAGTATGTGGGACAGTATCTATAGGGTAATAAACAGAACAAAAACTAGACAAGAAGACCTACCCTACCGATCGCGAGGGGCGGCATAACCACCAGCCCGAAGGAGTCGGCGCGCATTATGGCTGAGACGTTCTACCCGGAGGACACGGAAGAGAGGGAAAACGACTCCCACAAAGCCGTTAGAACCAGGGCGGCGGAAGCGAATGCGGTAAGCAAACTTGGTGTTTGCGATCCCCCATTCGTGGAAGCCGAACTGGTTCACGCGGTGGAGTCGTTTAACCCCAAGAAGGCCCCGGGTAGCGACGGCTTCACGGCCGACATTTGCGCGTCGGCGATTAAAAGAGACCTTGGTACTGCCCTCGCGATCTACAATAAATGCCTAGAACTGTCCCACTTTCCCAAACCGTGGAAAGAAGCAACAATAATAATGCTAAGAAAACCGGGGAAGGATGACTACACGCAACCCAAATCATATAGGCCAATAGGGCTGTTAGCGGTGTTAGGGAAAGTCCTGGAGAAGATGACCGTCAAGCGAGTAAAGTGGCACATATTACCCAAACTTAACCCACGACAGTACGGATTTGTGCCACAGCGTAGTACCGAGGACTCCCTCTACGATATGATCCAGCGAGTCAGACATAATCTGCAGAGAAAGCAGGTCATGGCCTTGATTTCGCTGGACATAGATGGGGCCTTCGACAACGCGTGGTGGCCACAGATCCGTGCTCAACTGGAGATCAAAGGGTGCCCAATTAATCTCAGAAGACTCATTGATGGTTATCTGCGGGACAGGACGGTGTTGGTGAGGTACGCCGGAGAGGAGTGGGTGAGGCCCACTAACTAACAAGGGCTGCTTACAGGGGTCCATTGGGGGCCCCTTATTTTGGAACATTCTGTTGGACCCCCTCCTCTGCGACCTCGCTGACGCCGGAACGTACTGCCAGGCTTTCGTCGATGATATTGTTTTGATAGTGGAGGGAAATAGCGCCCACGAGGTCACTCAGAGATCCAACGCCGCACTCGCCGTGGTCAACAACTGGGGGGTCGAACAAACTGAAATTCGCACCACAAAAGACCAAAGCGATGATAATAACAAGAAAGCTTAAATACGACACACCCAGGTTGACCATGGCGGGAGAGGATATCGAGATAGTGAGAGAGATGAAGGTGCTGGGGTTGATCGTCGACGATAAGTTGACCTTCAACCCCCACATAAGCTACATAAGTAAAAAGTGCCTAAATATATTCAAAGGTGAAAAGGTATTCAAAAGCGGCGAGGACAACGTGGGGGCTCGAACCCGAAATTATCAGGACAATGTATATAGCTGTGATCGAACCTATAATGTTATACGCTGCCAGTGTTTGGGCCAAAGAGGCCCAGAAGCTGGTCAGCAAAAAGGTAGTCGGGGTCGTGCAGAGGGGATTCGCACAGAAAACCGCAAAATGTTATAGAACGGTTTTCCTTAACGCGGCCTTAATACTGTCGGGGCTGCTTCCTCTGGACCTTCGGGTCCAAGAAGCATCCCAGCGTTTTGAGACAAAGCGCGGGAAACCCCAGGAAGTATTAAGGGGGAGAGAAGTGGAACCGAGGGTGTCCTTTATGGAGGCGTGCCACCCCAGCAGCTGCAGACTGATAGGTTTTGAGTGTGTGGAGAATGCGGAAGAGGATGGTAGAACGGCGAACGACATGGTCAAGATCTATACAGATGGTAGCAAACTATCAAACATCCGATCACCAAGGCGATTCAGGGGTGTCAGCTCAGGGAAAACGGACAAACCGTTTCCCTGTTCTGGATCAGGGCCCACGTCGGGGTGATCAGAAACGAGCGGGCCGATGAGCTGGCGAAGGAAGCGGCCCTCAAGTTAAAGAGAGCTTCGCACTATGACTGCTGTCCCATCTCTTTCGTCAAGCGGCATATACGCAGTTTGACGAAAGCAGCATGGGATAGCAGGTATAGGACACGGCCGCTAAAACGAGGGCATTCTTCCCAAGTGGGGAGAATGCCTTCGGTGTAGTCCGAAAGATGAAAATTGATAGAGTGATTGCGCAGTTGTTGACAAGGCACGGCGGCTTCTCCGAGTAACTCCATCGTTTTAAGTGCAAGGACACCCCGGGGTGTGTTTGCGACCCCAGCGTTGAGGAGGACATCTTCCATGTCCTCCTCGAATGCCCTCTGCACGACGCACACAGGACAGACACACGCATACAGCTACACACGCATCTCAATAAAGACAATCTGCATATTATAATGGAAAATAAGGCTGATAGAAATATATTTTTTGATTTTGCTAGAGAAGTTATTCGGATGGTAAACTATTATGATGGTGGGGATGGTGTTAATATTTTATTGTGTGTAAATAATTGTGTATTTCAAATCTGACTTTAATTGTGGAATGTGAATAATTGATATGTTATAGGCTAAGAAAATGTATTAAACTTAAGATTTTATTATAAAAGAACGACCGCACAGCGCGGAAAAGAGCTCTTTAATAAAAAATAGCAAAACAAGGACCTGAAACAAATCGGGGAGCAGTAGATTAGAACTGGGGGGACGACGGCCGGCCCATCGCGGTCGGAGGTAGGCCCACTAGGTCGCAAAAAAAAAACCGGGAGGGTGTCATGTATCTTCCGTTTGACCAACGTGGATGGTCTCCGCGGGACCGAGGTGGGCTGGGGAACTCGTGCCCCGCGGTTTCCCTGAGCGGCTACAAGCTCCCAACGTTGGCGTCTGCAATGCGTTTGTCGATTTCGACGAACCTAATTTCTTTGGGCCACCAAAAATACCACTTCACATCTCCGGCCGGTACTGCGGGTTGGTTGACTTTTTTCCAGATATTCATCGAAAAGTTTGCCAGAACGAGTATGTGAACATAATACAAAAGCTCTAAAATGTGCAACTCTCACAATGCGTGATATGCAATCAATACAGCAGACATTTTACAAAAGGTTTACAAAGCTTGATCAAGATGTTATGCTATGCAATATGTTCAATAAAACAAACAAAAAGAAGACCGGAATTTAAAGGCAAGAAAAAATTTACAACTTATTATTCTGTATTTGCCACCAAAACTAAAGTGCCAATTTGTCAAAAATTATTCCTTAGTATTTTTGGCATAAAAAAGTATAGAGTACAGTATTTAATGAAAAAATATTTTGAAACCGGTGAGTTTCCTCGCGAAGGTCGTGGAGGAGATCGCAAGAATATGAAATTTGCTGATAAAAGAGACTTGATTCACCGCTTCATTCAAAGTCTGAAATGCATTGAGGCACATTATTGTAGAAAAACTAAACATGCTGAAAGAAAATACCTTCCTTGCGAATTGAATATCAAAAAACTTTATCTCATGTGTAATGCCATATTTTCGACACATATTCAATACAGAATATAATATAGGCTTTGGCACATATGACCCCATTGATAAAAACAAATAGATTTATTGAAGAAAACATACCCGAAGTAAACGAAAAGGAGAAAGAGAAAGTTAAAAGAAAAGTATTACAACTGACTGTACTGAGTAACTCTTTACAAGAGGAGTACAATACCGCCAAAAATAATGCCAAAAAAGGTATACTAAAAAGAATCACTAGTAATGAAGTCGTAAGAAAGTATAAACTAAAGACAAGTTTATCACAATGTTTAGGTCTCAAAGGACAAGTGCGGCAGAAAAAAGATATAAAATGTCGATCTATCTATTTTACAAGAATAATGTCCTACAATAGATTCATATTACTTAAATCACTAATACATTTTGTTGACAACGAGACACACAGTACAGACAGACAGACAAACAAACTATATAAAATAAAACCTGTTGTTGATTATTTCAATGACAAGTTTTCTACATTGTACATGCCATCTCAAGAAATTGCTGTAGATGAATCCCTTTTGAAGTGGCATAGCAGATTAAATTTTGCACAAAAAATCGCTACGAAAGCCGCTCAAGTCGGAGTGAAGACCTATGAATTATGCGAGTCATCGAGTGGCTATCTGTGGAATTTTTTTGTGTACGCGGGGAAAAACCAACAGGCAAATCTTCAATCTTCAAATCTCAGCAATACTAATGATGACACAAATGACGTTGACGACACGAACGACCGACCTAATGACGATGATGACACGAATAACCGACCTAATGACAATGATGACATGAATGACGGACGAGCGGTGACGAACGAAAGTATTCTACGTCCCAGTAGCGCCACAGCAAAGATTGTTTACGAGTTGGTAGAACCACTATTAAACCGTGGGCATACGCTCATCATGGATAATTTTTACAATAGACCATTATTGCTACGGTGTCTGAAAAAACAGAAAACGGACTGCTACGGGACGTTGAGACTCGTTCGGGAATTCGTAACAGACTCTATGAAAACCTTAACAAAAACAGACTTACGACAAGGTGAGGTTGTGGCAACCTATTGTAACGATTTGTCGTTGATGGTATGGCGAGACGCTAATTTAGTTAGCTTAATATCGACATACCATCAACTGCAAATTGGAACGCGAGACAAATATAATAGAATTACTTATAAGCCACAAGTAGTACTAGATTTATAACAAATCAATGGGCGGAGTAGACAGAAAAGACCAGTTTCTGTCTGCTCAGCCCGTAGAACACGTCCGAAACAAAGTGTGGTATAAAAAGTGTTTCGGCGACTTTTCAACAATGCAATCTTTAATTGTTTTATAATTTTTGGAAGCCACAATCCAAAAACCTGTCATAGAAATTTCAGAAAACTATGAGCGGAAGACTTACTTAGACAACATAGGCAAATTGACCTGAGTAATAAAACCCGACTGACTTTCAAAACATCGACAAGACAAATTACAAGAGACCAAAGGCGACCTGTCAATGCGGCACAACCAATAGTTGAACATGACCTCTTTCCAGTACGGTATAATAAAAGAAAATTTCGTTGCTGGCTGTGCTCCAAGCGCAAAGTCCAATCCAGAACTATTTGGAAGTGTCGAGAATGTAATATTCCTCCATGTATTGACATTTGCTCTCCGTGCTATATGTCCTGCCCACTGCCACTTCAAAGAGCTAATCCGTTTGGCTATGTCGGTGACCCTCGTTCTTCTACGTATCTCCTCATTTCGAAACCCCGAGCATAGCTCTCTCCATAGCTCATATATACATATATAGGACATATAGCACGGAGAGCAGATGGTCGTTGGGGCCGAAAAGTTCTCGAATGGAGACCGCGGATCGGAAAGCGCAGCGTTGGACGTCCACCAACGAGATGGACGGACGACTTAGTTAAGGCCGCGGGTTCACGATGGATGCAGGCCACTTATGACCGAAGCATCTGGAAATCTATGAGGGAGGCTTATGTCCAGCAGTGGACTTCTTACAGCTGAAATGATGATGATGATGATGTATTGACATTTGTTTTAGAAATTACCATAAATTACCATTACCATAATGATTTATTTATAATATTTGACATTCTTTTTCTGGACTATTCCTTGCTTTCTATAGCGCATATTCGTAGGGCCATGGCCATGGATTTGAACAAAAGTTGTGGACCAAGACGTGTAGAACAACCTCCTTTCAGATTAGATTACCCTAGCTGATACACCTTGTGTATATACATATTTCATACAAAAATAATTTTAAAGATTCTAATTTATTTTAAGTAATAGGATTAACCTTGCTGATATACCTACCTTGTATATAATTATATATATATATATATAAATATTTATATAAAATGATGTAAGATGGAAACAATATTTATAAACAAAAAAAAAACATTTAAAAAAAGTGTGATTTATTTTAAGTAATAAGATTGTAATGAAAAAAAAACTCCATATTGTGTTTTATTTCAAAATCGTGTAAACGTACCCTAGTTGCGGCCATCTTGTCTACAATTTATGCGTCGAAGACAGTACCTAGCGGGCAAAAGGATGGGTAATTCCTAAATAATTTCTGTTACACAGAGCAAACCTGACATAGACTTTCTGGTGTCATTTTAAAGATAAAATAAACTACTTTATTCAAAAATAAGTCGGAGTAGCACTTTACTAAGAAATTTACTGCTAAAAACTCATTTCAAAGAAAACCGTGTCGAAAAATTAATGCCCCGGCAGAGTTTTACTAATTTTTTTGGAAGTTTAGATTACAGCAAACACAATTATTGTAGTTATACCTGTATGTTTTTACCTAACTATAGGTATTTTTTATTCTAATATAGCTGTAGTAGTTTGGCAGCTGTCACATTTTTAGTTACAAAAGTAGTGGCCGCGCGGCAATAAGTCGCGACGGCCGAGCGTCTGGACATTTCGGCTTGACTGGGACGTCAAGTGGTTAAACTACAATTATAATGTAATGTACAAATGTACAACTATACTATAATGTACAAATGGGGATGTTAAGGATCATCCGTTCATAGCCTATATAAGCAACCGTTTGAAGATCCTGATAGCACAGACGAATACATGTTCATCATCTCGTTGGTTCCAATAAGACTAGTTAATGATGAACAGAAGATTGTATGGGAGAACCCCCGTCCATCATCGCCAAGGTTTTGAGTGAGGCATTAATCAAAGAAGAAAGCCAGCTCATTCAAAATCAAATAATGGATTTAGTGCCAACTCTCATAGAGGTCAAGGATGTAGCCATCTAGGTTAAGCACCAAATGATAATGTCAGTAATTGACAGTAAAGTCTGTAATGTGCTTACTGAAAATAAATCAACAGAGAGATGTTTCATTTGCAAGGCAACATCAAAAGAGACGAATTAGGTTCAACCATTGGATATAGAGCAATAGACGAGAGTATAAGCTATCGCATGGAAATTCGTTAGCGGCAAGTCAGAGGACGCCAAAATAATGAAATTAAAAAAAAACTACAGAAGACATACTGAAAAGTTTAAAGAAATTGGTCTGCTCATAGACAAAGTCAGGGTGTGGAACCAGTAACGTTGGGAACACTGCGAGAGCATTATTTATAATTATTCGACTACGGCGCGCAACACAAAATTGGATGAAAATTTAATACACAGCTTTGGAACAATTTTAGTGGTCATATCTTCGGGTTATGAAATAGACCCTGAAAAATTTCATGAATTTTGTGATGAAACAAGAACGATTTACTTGAATTAATATTCCTGGTACAATAAGCCAGCTGGGTACGTAATCGAATATCGAAAATTAAAATATCAACAGTAAAAATCCCGACGGTCAAAACCCCTAAAATCACAATATCAAATGTTTAAAATACACTAATGATGTAACATCGAAGTATAGAACCCCTAAGTTTGCAATTTCTAACATTCAGATTCCCTAATGGTTCAAAATATCAACAATCAAAGTCTATAAGTATATAATATCGATGTTTGCAACATTGAAAGTCAAAATACCAACATAAAACACTAAAAACAACATAGACAGGAGAGATGTGGGTAGATAGAATTATGATGTTGCGGTTTTGTGTATTTGTTGTGTGTCAATGTTAAGTATTAGTTAGTTTCTGATATTGCAACTAATAGACGAGGCAAATTCAGTTTGTCCTAAATGGCCTTATTTCAAGTCTCTCCTTTTCCTCAGAGATGTTTTAAAGCCACGATTAGCTAATGGAAGTTTAACTCGCCAAAAATCACTACCGTCACCAGTAACAGATCAAAGTGCTGATTCAGCAGACACTGAAACTAGAAATCCTACACATGACAGTGTTACTTCTCCTTCACCGTCACCAAGGCACCAGGAAGATGATCATGAAAGTGGCCAACCGTCAATGTCTTCGACATCAATGTCTCAACCCACCTCACAACAAATAAAAAGGCCTAAAACATCAATGAATGCTCAAAGTTTGGTCATAGAACAAGAAAAACTAAAACTGTTACAAGAAAAACAAAGATCCCGAAACCGAGCGACTCAACCAAATGAAGATATGAACATTTATTATTTTTAAAAAGTTTACTACCACATATTGACAAAATTCCCCAGCATATGATTTTATCATTTAGAAACAGGATTCAAGGAGTCGTTGAAGAGTTTGCGTACTCATCAAATCGGCTATATAATCCATCTACCCGTACTTATAGCTCCATGTCTAATTACTCGTATCTATCCGCTGATGATTCCCGTAATACATTCACACCGCCCAACACCACGCCGCTGCCGCCTCTCAACCCGTCGTCGTCGACTAGTCAGGATAACCAAAATTTGGCAGAATTCTACAGTTCAGAAACCAACCCGCCGCCGCCCATCACCACGCCGATAGCCAACCCGTCGTCGTCTTCTGCTAGCCAGGATAACCAGAGTTTGGCAGAATTCTACAGTACATACAATAAATTCATTAAGTGATTATTATTTATAAATAATTTTGAATCTTGTGAAAAACACTTCATTCGTGTTTGATTTATCATAAATTACAGAATAATAAAACAATACAATGCTTCAAACACCTTGATGGTGTTTTACCTTCTTTTATATACCTACCTAATATTTTATTCAATGTGTATACAAGTATTTATGTTTGGTAATCATATACCTATTTAATATTTATAGCTTCATCTATTCTATTCTTATGATTATTTTATTTAAATATTAAATATTATATTATTATTTATCACTCATTTATTTTATTTCTTAAATTTAAGTTTTTATAAAAATAAACTACATACAAAATATATACATTACTACAAAACCTATAAACAAAATTCCATCTAAGTAACAAACTTATATAAAATTCCATCTACAAGTCCTATAAACAATGTATAAATTTTGTACAAAAACAGTAAATTACTATAAAAACCTAAACCTAGAAGCCCGTCGGCAGCGGGGCAGGGCCCAGGCTACCGATGGTTAGGGACGCAGAGACAGGAACCTTCTGACGATACGTGCCGTATCAAGGACGACTGCCTTCTGAATCTGACCCTTGACCCAACCGTCTAGCGAAAGCCTCTTAAGATGTTGGTCGAGGCTCTTCGCTATTAATCCATTTGCCGACACGACTATCGGAACAATACTTGTCGAATCAACGTGCCATATGGCGGTAATCTCGTGGGCCAAGTCCAAGTACTTAGTTTCCTTGTCCTTTTCAGCCTTTACGAGATTAACGTCATGCGGAACGGTGATATCGACGAGTATTGCCCGTCGTTCCGACCGGTCTACTATCACGATGTCAGGTCTATTGGCGATAATAGTCCTGTCCGTGATAATAGACCGGTCCCAATAGAGCGTGGCACGACCGTTTTCGAGAACTGGAACGGGTGCATATTGGTAGTATGGCACCTCTTGGTCCACAAGTCCATATTTAAGAGCAAGTTGCTGGTGGATGATCCTGGCCACCAAGTTATGTCTGTGCAAGTACTCACCATTGGCAAGATGAGAACAACCGGAAATAATATGCCTGAGTGACTCTCCGGGATGGTGGCATGCCCGACAAATATCGACCGTACCATCCTTCAGGATATATTTCCTATAATTGTTCGTCATCATTACCTCGTCGGCAATTGCACAAACAAAACCTTCGGTTTCCCCAAAGAGATCACCGAAACGTAGCCAGTTCACCGACGCAAGGAGGTCTACATCGGGGTCCGTAAGGACCCGATAAAACCTCCCATGCAGCTCCTTGCTCTTCCATATGTCCTTGCGGTCCTCGACGCTGAGTATCGAGGGTTTGCGCCAGTTCTCTTTTGCCAAGGAGAGCGGGGTAAGGTTCTTGTCCACTGCTACCACATCGCGATGCATCCCACTCTCGGAACCGAGAAAATATTCTCTGAGACTGCACACTTCCCGGTTATGTAGAGTCTTAGCATTTAAAAAGCCTCGACCACCACACTTCCGGGGAATGTACAATCTCATCACCGAAGAGCGGGGATGAAGCATGCGATGGGCTGTTAGCTGTGAACGTACCTTCCGATCCAGGGCGTCAAGTTCAGTCTGAGTCCACCTGAGTACACCGAAAGAATAGATGAGCAGAGGCATAACCCAGCCATTGAAAGCTCGCACCTTGTTTCCACCCGACAAAAGACTGTTGAGAACTTTTGTTAGGCGGCCAAAGAAACGCTCTTTCACTGACTGTTTTACATCTCCATCAATCGCTAAAGCTTGCGACATACCCAGGTATTTGTATGTTTCACCTTCGGAGAGGGATCTGAGTGATATTGTCTCTGAGAGCTGCAAATTCGATGAATTCACAACTCTCCCTCGCTGCACATGTAAGACCGCACACTTATCGATACCAAACTCCATATTGATGGCCTTGCTGAAATTATCCGTAATTTCTAACAAGGACACCAATTCCGGTTTTTTAATATAAATATTATTAATTATTAAATAAATATTCTTATAATTATTTTATTTAAGTACATATTTAAATAAAATAATAATAAGAATATTTATATTAATAATAATAATATAATATGTATATTATATTACCTACATTTTAAATACGCTCGGGAATGTGTGTCTTCTGTGGAGGAGTAGTATAGTGGTTCACCTTTTGTACCTAAGTGAAACTATTTTTTTTTAATATCCATCTCTCATCTTCATCTGTTATAATTATATTAATATGTGGACAAACTTAATTGGCTAACAATATGTTAAGTTAGGTTACATAAATCGTGTTTTATAAGCTGTGTTTTGTTCCAAATAAATAAATACAAAGGGCAAATTTAGTTAAAGGGAACCCTTAACTAAATTTTAATACAGCTATAGTGTTGACCGCCCGCTGCCACCCGCGCTAGTGCGCGTTTGTCTCAGTCGCTAATTAGTTATAACTGGGAGTAGCCGCGCTTGTGCTCGACGCCATTAGTTATTTATATTTAGTTTCCTGTGTTTCATTGCTGTCTTGTTTGTGTTTGGGTGGGTGGATTTGATAATCAAAATGGAAGACGCGGAAGCATCTACCAGTAAAGGAACTCCGCCTAAGAAAGTGAGAAGAGTTTGCCACTATAATGTTGACTGGGAATCGCGATTTTCGTGGTTAAATAAATGTGTAGAAGACAACACAAAAGGCTATTGCAAATTTTGTAAAAATACGTTCACTGTGGCTTATGATGGCTTGAAAGCATTAACGCATCACGCTGCGTCAAAAAAGCACAAAGATTCAGAAAGTGCAGCAGCCATGTCTCAGCGAATGAGTTCTTTCTTTACACCAAAAGGCAGCGCACAAAGTGAAAAAGTTAGTTTTGCTGAGTTGACTGAAATTTATCACAGTATCAAACACCACCAGGCGCGTAGCTATCGGAGGGCTAGGCGGTGCAGTGCACCAGGGCCCAGGACCTCGGGGGGCCCTTTGCCCTTTAACCTAAGCTTTGAACAGAGCGGGTCAGCCAACTCGCCAGTTCCTGAAGCTAGGAAACCTCGACCCTGCTCACAAGATTTTTTTTTAATTTAATGATTTTAGGTGAACATAACATCAACAATAAGAGAACTTCCGATTTAAGACTTTCAACACATTCGCTGAACTTCCTCGATAAGCATGTGCTGTTGCTATTTAATATTGTTATTTAGTAATTTAACAGAGTTTAACTGAGTAGTGAGTACGCAACTACGCACATATTGCATCAGCGATAAGCTCACGTGCTTGACGGTCGGGAGATCAATTCGACAATTTAGCCCGTAAACTATTTATTGAAATTTTCATTCGCTCTACTTAATATCTGCTCTCATTTATATTATTCATTGAGATGTTTTCTACTTTCTGGGATGCACTACAATAGTTGACGCTACGCTAGGTGTGTCTCTGTCTTTTGTAATTCTCAATTCTCTACTATCAGCCTTATTTAATCGAGTATTACCACCATTTCTATTATTTCTATTCTGTACAATAATACCCCGCTTTACGCGGGCTCCTTCCCCGACCCCCATAATTTTATTACCACTACCCCCAAGGCTTTTAATTAGGTATACCATTTAATTCTCACGACCGCCAAGAGTTCTACAGGGTACAGTCAACAAAACAGAGTTTAATTTCTTAAAATTATGTGACTTTACATGGCTTGTGGAATGGTCAAGTTAATACTTCCAATGACAAGTAATATTTTTGCATTGCGGTGGGGTCTGAATGCAGTTTGTATCGGCGACACATAACAAGTCCAAAGTACCAACAAGTGCGAAAGAGACAGCCATATTTTGCCTTTTTTTTACTTGATTGTTTCCGGCTTCGGAAGTGCAAATTCCGATTTCTTATCAGTAAACCAGTTAACCTTGACCAATTGTGACGACCACTTGTATACCTACATATGGAACAATAAGTGTTGTGTTAAACAAAATGAGTGAACAAGATGCCGCTGATGCTGGGCCCAGTTTACCAACGGAATTTAAACTCATTGATGGTCCTAGTAAGTACATAACTACTTTATTGTTTTCTTTGAAATTAGCTACCTTATACACATGCAAACATGTCTTAGGACTTACCACGGTTCAAAGGCGTGGGACATTCGCCAATCCGGAGTAGGATTTCATGGCGTCTTACTGCCCAATCTACTTAAATAGGTACTTATAATGTTACTAGTTTTGAAATGTATTTTTGAGATATGAATTTTGGTTTATTCAATTCAAGACAGTTATGACTACTTATGACCGCTCCCGCCCCCACACATAAATGTTAATTATTTAAAAAAATATAGCTTACATTATTTATAAGTCATCCATCACTCATCAGCATGTAAATATTACTTCCGGACCGGAGAAGGATGCAACCTCTCTCTATTACTACATCTTTTTTCAGATTTATTAATATGTAATTAAACCATAGCAAATAAAACTATATTTAATACCTTAATAAACCATACTAAATTTTTAATAAGTCATTATTTTAATGGTTTTAACTTTAGATAAGTCTATTTTTTATACAGTTTTTATTAAGTTTGATTGATTATCTGTGATTGTTTTACATGATAACTGTACTGTACTGTACTGAACACTGTATGTATATAGGCACCTATCTACAAAATAAATAATTTTAGTCCAACAACTATAATCTTTAATTCAGAAACTTTTCTTGCTAACCATACCTAAAATTGTGCTTGGCGGTGTTGGGAACAAAAAATAATATTTTGTATTTTTATTTTAATTCTTTTGGGGGTAGAGGGAACTAATGTATGAAAGTTTATTTTTCGAGAACAAAAGACTTTGGGGGTCGGGGAAGGAGCCTTTACGCGACCCCGTTATGCGCGGATTCACTATAACGCGAATTTCAAATTTCGCGCTCAAATGCCTCGCATTACGCGAAAGAGTGCGTATACACATGGTGTCATAGTCATCAACTTCTCTATGGTCGCGGGAATCCCCGCTCCCTTGAACATTCTGTTTAAAGAATAGGGAATTCCCCGTCCTTCGACTTTGTTCTATGAGGATTCCCTCGTTCATTTCGTTTGGTCCGTCATGTTTAGTTCGACTGGCAGTCGTGTTTTATAGTCCGAGAGCTAGCACCAATTTTTGGGTAGGTATTTGAGGCAAGCTGAAAACTTGTCACATACCTCTTCTATTATACACCAATACGGAATCGCAAACCTGGCTGGTGAGTAGCGGGGCTAAATGGACCCCTAATTTTTTTTAAATATTAATTTTTTTTCCGAAAAATACGTTTGAGGCAATATGCAATTTTTATATGTTGCAGTGTAATGCCTAATGAATACAAAAAAAAATAAGCCAGACGATTTAGTCGGGGTTTTAACATTGCCATACGCGTGCAAAATTCTCACTCGCACCTATACATAATTTGCCTTTCGGAACGTTCTGTCCGTTTCCCAAAACACCCGTTCCCAAAACATCCGTTCCCGTCACCATCTTTGCCCAATTAATCCGTTTCCCGTTATAAGTGTTTCCCAAAATGTGTTTCACCCAAAAGATACGTTTTTCTTGATATCCGTTTCCCAAAAATATCTAATCCCGAAACGACCGTTCTCATCACCACCTTTTCCTAAATAATCCATTTCCCAAAATGTGCTTCTCCCAAAAGATACGTTTGTCATGATATCCGCTTCCCAAAACATCCGTACCGCACACCAGTTTTTCCTAAATAAGTTATCCGTTAAATTTTATAATTTACTCTAAAGTCACTCTGATGATGCCAACTATTAGGTATTGATATAAAATTTATATTAAGTAACTAATGTAATAACAACATATGAATATGATTAAGTTATACCTGAAGTTATCATCGAGAACTATTAGTTTTTTTTTACACTGAGCGTTATGTTTTAAGCACTGCACTGCATACTATACTGCAAAGTAAATGTCTTGGTTACAATATGGTTTTTAATTTACATTAGAAAATTATCCTTCTGTCTTAATATTCTGTGTTAAATATAGCAGAACATTTATATGGGTTTCTAGGGTGTTTTGACGTATGATAGAAACCCATCAGTATTGACACACACACATCAGTATTGTTGTGATGAGAACCGAGTCTTTTAGGAATACGGGTGTCATGAGAGACTGTTATTTTGGCATACGGATGCAATGAGAACCGAGTCTTTTGGGAATACGGGTGTCATTAAAGACTGTTCTTTTGGCATACGGATGCAATGAGAACCGGGTGTTTTGACATACTGATGTGATGGGAAACGGTTATTTTGGCCTACGTTCATTCTCAGAAACTGTTATTTTGGAACGGATGTTTTGGGCACGGGTGTTTTGGGAAACGGACAGAACGTTCTGAAAGGATAATTTGTTAGATCACCTGGTAGGTAGAAAGTCCCACCTAAATGATCTGTCTTTTTGCGAATATTTTTTTTTAGTTATAAATAATACTCTATTAAAATTTCAAGCTGCCTCAAATATTTTTTTAATTTTTTTTGCAAAATAATTTTGCACGCGCCTGGCAATGTTAAAACCCCGACTAAATCGTCTGGCTTATTTTTTTTTTGATTCATTAGGCATTACACTGCAACATATAAAAATTGCATATTGCCTCAAACATATTTTTCGGAAAAAAAAAAATTAATATTTAAAAAAAATTAGGGGTCCATTTAGCCCCGCTACTCACCAGCCAGGTTTGCGATTCCGTATTGGGGTATAATAGAAGAGGTATGTGACAAGTTTTCAGCTTGCCTCAAATACCTACCCAAAAATTGGTGCTAGCTCTCCTACTATTAACATTTATTACACCGGACACGGCCCGGTCTAGCATAAATCACGCTTAAAGCGGGGTATTACTGTAGTTGTAAATTTCGAATTATGGAAAGAAAAAAGGAGCGTAGCGGAGCTTCAAAGCGGAAACAACGGCAGGAAAGAGAAGCAAGTCAAAAGAAATTGCCCAAGTTAGACGGCTTTTTTACGAAAACGCTCCCTGCTACAGGTCCTTCAGTGAATGTGTAAGTGAATAACGCGACTCGAGAAGACCAGGAACATCAGGATTCAACAACTCTCACTCTCATCAATGCCACTGCTGAAAATGACGATGTCGACGCTTCCGTGCAACCTACAGTAGGAGAATCAGCCATTTCTACATCTTTGGAAGTTCTTGAAATTTCAAATGACTTGGGAAAGTTCCTAAACAAGAAATTGAACGACACCGAAAAACGGCTGATTATTGACAAGGGATCATTGAAACCTCCGGGACCTTTTCCGAAGGACCCTCTCCAAGATAACAGGAGCTTTTCAGAAACGTTTCTACGACAAAATACGGTTTAGTTGATCGTTTTTGGATATGTTATTCAAAAATGCTGGATGCTGCCTACTGCCAACCCTGTTGGTTATTTGCTTCGCAAATAAATGCATGGTGCACGGGCTTTCGGGACTGGAGGCATTTATCAGATCGAGTTAAACAGCATGGTTCCTCGAAAGCACACTCGGAGGCGTGTGCTGTTTATGAAGCGTGGCAAAAATGTGCTACCATTGACAAAGAACTTGAAAATGACATTCGAAAAGAAGCATCATTTTGGAAACAAGTTCTTCGTAGATTGTTCGACATAATAATCACTCTTGCAAAGAGTTCTTTGGCTTTGAGAGGACATCGAGAGGATCTGAGTGAGAAAGGAAACCACGGAAATTTTCTCTCAATTGTCGAACTCGTTGCTAGATACGATCATATCTTGCGTCGAGTTTTGGATATGCCTAAAGGTAAGAAATGATTTCATTCACTGAGTTTATAATTTATGTTATCATAACCCAAAGTTTTCTAATATCCCTTATGTTTTTAGGATCAACAAGGTACCTGAGCGCAACGATTCAAAATGAAATGATCGAGTGTTTGGGCACCAAACTTGAAAATCATCTATTGGATCAGATTAGGACGTCACCGTTTTTCACCATCATCATGGATACCACCCAGGACATAACGAAAGTGGATCAACTAAGCATCGTCGTAAGATATGCAGCGATATCCAGATCGGAAAATGAACAAGCAATCGATATTGAGGTAAGAGAGGTGTTTCTCGGTTTCCACGCAGTCACGGAACACAGCGCTGCGGATTTGGTAAATCAAGTAACCACACTGTTCTCCAAAAAAAGTCTTGATTTTAAAAAATGTGTCGGGCAAGGTTATGATGGGGCCAGTGTAATGAGTGGTGCGTATAATGGCGTACAAAAACGAATTAAAGATATTCAGCCAAACGCAGAGTACGTACATTGCGCCAGTCATAATTTAAATTTGGTAGTAAACGACGCCGTTCGAGGTTCTATCGAAATTCAGAAGTTTTTCGCAATAATGCAAGACTTGTTTAACTTTTTTGGAAACAGCATCAAGCGCTGGGACCTCTTATCGAAATTCACCGGCGAATCAGAAATTACTTTGAAAAAATTGAATCCGACATGATGGTCCAGCAGGGTTAACTCAATAACTGCAGTCAAACTTCGTTTTTTCGATATCATTAAAGCATTGTCCGAAATAACGCTGAAGAGTTCAAATAAAGACGAACGTAGTGAAGCAGAGGTTATAAAATCAAAAATGCTGAATTTTGAGTTTGTATTTCTTTGCGAATTCATGCACAGCGTATTAAACAGTATCAATTATGTTTCCAAAATTTTGCAAACACGTGATATCGTTTTGGACGAGGCGAGTAAAGCTTTGGAGGAAACAACAGATAAACTAAAAAGTACAGAAATGATTTCGAGTCATTTAAGTCCAAGGCCACCGAAACCGCGAAAAAATACGATATCGATCCGACTTTTCCAGAAAAGCGACGAAGAAAAACGAAAAATCATTTCGATGAATTGGCTTCTGATCACCGATTCCAAAACCAGGAAGAAATTTTCAGAGTAACTATTTTCAATTGTGTACTCGACATAATAATCAATCAGTTAGATGCGCGTTTTTCCGGTATGAGTGCACTTTGTAAAACGTTCGACTTTTTGATTCCAAAAAATTTACTTAGCATGAATGAAGCTATTTTACTAACGAAATGTGATCAGTTCCAGATGAAATATTCTGATATAATTGGACCCAATTTTTCTCTCCAATTTGTTAATTTATACCATCTGGTCCTTCCTCAATTGACGGAGACGTGGTCCATTCGCCAGCTTTGCAAAGAAATGATAACGAAATTTGGCGTGCTTGAATGTGACCTTACGGAAGTGTACACAGCAATGCTACTGTTTCATACGATTCCCGTTACTTCCGCGGCAGCAGAAAGATCATTCAGTAAACTGAAGATCATAAAAAAATATTTAAGAAACAGTAGTGGACAAGATCGCCTTCGAAATTTAGCGTTAATTGCGATAGAAAATAAGGCGGCATCAAACTTGGATTTGAGTGAAGTTATAGATGAATTCGCAAACATTAAAGCGCGCAAGAGGTTGTGAACTGGACCGCGAAGTCTGTTGAAAATCGTTTCTTTATATTTATTAATTTCATCTGTGTAATAAATATTTTATACTGTCATGTGCGTCGTTACTTATTTATTCCTATTTTCTTTTATCAAACACAGCGATTGTACCCGTCATAGAGATGACGTATGAATTTAGCCTATAATGATGATAAGTTCAACCTACTGAATCCTGTATCCCATTATTATTCCTATCTTAATTTTAAAGAGCAATAAAAGTTCGAGCTACGTGAAAAAGGGGATGAGGGCCCGATTCTTTCTCCATGCACCGGGGCCCTTGCCCACTTAGCTACGCCACTGAACACCACATTTCATATGTTGCTCAAGATTGCTCATTTAAAGTACTAAAAGAAATAATTATAGATTCAGAAATCGTAAAGCAAATGACAGGAGGACGCACTAAATGTACTGCTATCGTAAACGAAGTCTTCCGAACAGGGCTGAAAAACTTTAATAAAAATTGCCATACATATGAAATTCCACAAGATGTTCTGAAAAAAATGCTACAATGCTAAAGTATGTTCTATCGTCTACATACATAAATAGAGCAAGAACCCGTGAACCCCAGACCTTCGTTATTTTATAAAAGCTGAAAGTTTGTCAGGGCATGCTCCCATACACAGGTAAGAACGCTGGACTATTATGAAGATAGAAAACACTGAATATCCCATGTCATCGGACCGTGGTGAGTCCTAGGACATGGGATATAACAATTATAATGCTTTACCAAGTTTCGCTTTATTAATATCAAGAATACCCAGGCGTAAAAGAAAATTACCAATAAGGGCTGTGCCAAATGTCCAAACGAAAAAGAGCAAGAAGACACTCATTGTTAGTTACAAACGGAAAAAAGGACAATTTAGACATAAGGCGGACATTCCATCAAATGACTTCGTATTTGATTTACCGGATACTGACTCTCCGTTGGACTTTTTTCATCGGTTCTTCTCCCTGGATATACATGTTGATATCGTCGACAGCACAAACTTATACTGAGCCCAAAGAACGGGCAAATGCATACAAATCACCATCGAGGAGTTAAAAAACTTTCTCGCTATTCTTCTGATAATGGATATAGTAAACATACCGTCCTATCTAGACTATTGGTCTAGACTAGTCTAGAGAATTCAGATACGCTCAAGTAGCTGACGTCATGCCATTGAAACGGTTCGAGCTGATTCGACCCAATATTAATTTTGTGGACAACACTAATTCAGATGAGGACAGGTATTGGAAGACACGACCGTTGGTTGAAAAAATGAGGAGAAACTGCATCGCAACGGAAGAAGAGCCCTATAAGGGTACTAAAACCGACGTAATGCAAGACGGAATGCATTATAAACGTTCGATGAGTATTGGATCCAATGTAAAATATGTGAAGACTAGGCTCACGAAACATCGATTGTCGATCGTCGAACATCGTCGTCGATGATAGACTGTAATGCAATTACAAATACGGCATCAACAATGAGATGCTATATATGCAAAGCAACATCAAAAGATTTAGATAAAATATTAAACATTCCTGCAAATACCGAACATTTAAAATTTGGTTTATTGGGTTGGTATAAATTGGATATTATATGCCAGAATTCGATTTTTCGAAATGCTTCTTCATATTTCCTACAAGCTTACCTACTTTAAAAAAATGGCAAGTCAGAGGACAAGCCGATCATAAAATAATAAGCGAAAGAAAGAAAACTATACAGAAAGATTTTGGAATTGAATTAGGACTCATAGTAGATGTACCTAAAGCAAATTACGGAAACAGTAATGATGGCAATACTAGCCGACGATTTTTTAATAATTCTGAAATATCAGCGAGAATAACTGGAATTGATCGAGAGCTGATAGAGAAATTTCAGACTATCCTGGAAGTGATATCAAGTGGCCATAAAATTAACCTATAAAAATCGAAATTTACTGTCAAGATACAGCCAAACTTTATATTAAATTGTATTCATGGCATCCCATGTCACCAACAGTACATAAAATATTGGTACATGGTCCCATTATAATTGAACATGCACTCTTGCCAATAGGGACTTTATCGGAAGAGGCCGCAGAGGCACGTAGTAAACATTTTCGACAATTAGGAGAAAAATACACAAGAAAATTCAGCAGAGTCGATTGCAACATGGACGTTTTAAACCATTGAATGCCGATGTCTAGCTTCAGACCGAAACCGGGGGCCACCATACAAATGCGTAGGTCGCATTTATACAAGACGTATAAATGCGACCTACGAATTTATACGTCTACGCATACAGGGTGTCCCAGAAACGAGTATCAAGCGAAAGTCCAGAGGTCGAGGACCTTAAGGGGTACCCGAATCACCCCCATGTATGTTCCGCGATTTTTCGTAGTTTAGAAGTTACGGCCTTTTTTCTAATTTTCTACTAAAATGCGACCACTTATACCTATTTGGTCATACTAACCGCAATAATTGAGATAATTGGCTGATTTCTTATCAAATGCAGAGCTGAATAATAGGGTCATGTTATCTGTTACAAAAAAAAAGGCGTAACACTAACCAAACTGTTACTTTAAAAAAAAAAAAGTGAGCGTAGATAAAACGCTAGTTAGTTTCGCAGAGCCTTTTCCGCACTTAGCCTCACAATTGGGCCATTGTACGTGATTTCTTAGAGGGCTTAAGACGCCACGGGAGCCTACCCCGCATTGGCGAATATCCCATGCCTTCGGACCGTGGTTTGTCCTAGGTTTCCTCACGATGTTTTCCTTCATCGTAAGAGCGATGTTAATAGCGCACTTAATTTTTTCTTAAAGAAAAAGACATTGGTGCGCGTCGGCCTGGATTCGAAACCACGACCTTCGGAATGAAAGTCGCGGTATCTACCACTAGACCAACACCGCTCTCTCGCGATAAAACGCTATAAACACTTTAAAGAGCAATTGAAAGAAAAATTCGCCTATTTTTTTTTTCAAACCTACTTCAAAAACTTCCTTACTTAATTAGCTATTTATTTACCCTATTAATTTTATTGGTCTATCATTAGAGGATCATATCAAAAATTTTGATACAAAATGGCCATCAAAGATGGCTTAAAAGTATTCCAAGTCGGACTTGCATTCACAGTTTACACCAACACAAAGCACTATCAATTAATTGTATTAAGGCCTCGTAGTAGGTCAGAACTGATGTTTCTAGGATGACTTCTACAAAAGTTATTAGATACGAAAGTTTTTGAAACCATATTTATTAAAGTCGAGTATACTTGCTAATGCAGTCATGACGTGAAAACACGATTCCTGAAAATTTTCTCTATAGAAAAAAATCCCTAACTTCCCTCTAAATTGTACAAATAAGTGATTTTACTCAGTCAATATTTTACGTAAACTAATAAAACTTTGTATAAGAACTGAACTTAGCTCAGTACAGTGCAGTCATGATTTGAATTTCAAAATACAGTTTTTAATTTCGTTAGTTCTGAAATATAAAGTAATGAGGTCCAGTGCCCTCGCGGCCGCCACATTCGCCGAACAGATTCAGTCGCGCCGTGACATTCAAGCGGAGTACCCGCGTCGCTAGCTCTCGCGCCTACCTATATTTGTTTATAAGTGGTACACGTTTGTCTTCGAAATGGGAAATAAAAGGAATAAACAAACAAAAAACCGAAAATATCTGAAAAAAAAAGCTAAACACATGAATATAATATTAAAGTGAGTATCTATCCACGTTCCTTATTAGTTGTGCCTGTACAGGGTGTCCGGAGACCAGTGGATATCCCTGAACGGGCGGCTGGCGGGGAAGGGTTGGCCGCCCAGAATACGTTTTTTTTTTCTATCTCAAACTGTTCGAGCCGTACGTCACTTTTTAGTAAAAATTGAAAAATGTCTACTTTTTTGCACATTTCGGGGTATCACGTCCACAGATTAAGCGATAGCATTGTTTTTTTTTTCGCCATGTGTTCACTAATATTGATGTTTGAAAATCACCTTAATCTTTTTTTTAATACTATAGTTAGTAACTTACCTGTAAGTTACTAACTATAGTATTAAAAAAAATCCCCAAAGATAGATTTAGTTTCATAAACTTTACTTTCTGCTAAGTTTGAGCATCTGTGGTGTAAAAAAAATGTATGAAACCTGTCTGGCCGACTATTGAAAAAAATTGCCTATCTCATAAGGATTCTAAAACAGTATTATATTAATAACTTTTTGTCATAAGTTACTAAGCTGGTGCTATGAATGCATCGAAGGTACTATCTTACATGAAAAAGTTGAAACAAGTATTGTACAAAAAAAGGACACTTATTAAGATTTAATATGTCATAATGTTACAGCAAATGCTCAAATTGTCCTCCTTTTGCCCATACACAGGCCCTTAACCTTTTTATAAACGATCTCTTAAGGCCACGAATATATTTTTTTTCTCCTATTTGTTGTGCCGCTTCGTGGACGCGTAGACGCAGGTCTTCAATTGTGGTTATGTTTTTTTTGTATACTTGTTCTTTTAAACTCCCCCAGTTAAAAAAATCTATCGGATTCAGATCAGGCGAACGTGGAGGCCACAATATTGGACCTAATTGGCCAATCCATCTTCTTGGATAACTTTCATTTAAATAGTTTCTCACTCGCACGGCATAATGTGCGATGAGTCAACGTGCAAAAGAGATGGCTACCTAAACTTGTACAATTTGCACAGCTGGCAGCTAACCAACCCAAGATTAGCCAGGGAAGACCGATCACAGTACCAATTTAAAATTAACTATTGGACCATTATTTGAAATGGCCAAATTATTGTCCCTTTCGAATAGCAAGGCAACCTAAACAGGGCCAACAATTTACACTTTCTCCAAAACGAACTCTCGAGACTACTCGAAGAGGTGCCATTGGCGATCCGGCGAAGAATGTGGCTTCAAAATGACGGCTGTCATGCCGTGCGAGTGAAAAATGAAAGTTATCCAAGAAGATGGATTGGCCAATTAGGTCCAATATTGTGGCCTCGACGTTCGCCTGATCTGAATCCGCTTGATTTTTTTTACTGGGGGTGTTTAAAAGAACAAGTATACAAAAAAAACATAACCACAATTGAAGACCTGCGTCTACGCGTCCACGAAGCGGCACAACAAATAGGAGAAAAAAATTATAATCGTGTCCTTAAGAGATCGTTTATAAAAAGGTTAAGGGCCTGTGTAAGGGCAAGAGAAGGACAATTTGAGCATTTGCTGTAACATTATGACATATTAAATCTTAATAAGTGTCCTTTTTTGTACAATACTTGTTTCAACTTTTTCATGTAAGATAGTACCTTCGATGCATTCATAGCACTAGCTTAGTAACTTATGACAAAAAGTTATTAGTATAATACTGTTTTAGAATCCTTATGAAATAGGCAATTTTTTTCAATAGTCGGCCAGACAGGTTTCATACATTTTTTTTACACCACAGATGCTCAAACTTAGCAGAAAGTAAAGTTTATGAAACTAAATCTATCTTTGGGGACATTCTGTAAGTTACTATAGTATTAAAAAAAAAATTAAGGTGATTTTCAAACATCAATATTAACATGGCGAAAAGAAAAACAATGCTATCGCTTAATCTGTCGACGTGATACCCCGAAATGTGCAAAAAAGTAGATATTTTTCAATTTTTACTAAAAAGTGACGTACAGCTCGAACCGTTTGAGATAGAAAAAAAAAAACTTATTCTGGGCGGCCAACCCTTCCCCGCCAGCCGCCCGTTCAGGGATATCCACTGGTCTCCGGACACCCTGTATAAATGTTTATTTATCAAACAAAAAACCTATCTTACCCAATACTTACCCTGTATATTTTGAGCCTGATTAGTGATTAGGTTTTATTATCCTATCTAACTGTTATTATACCAGTGATAATGTGCGTGCACACATAACTGTCGTAGTGCAGTACCTACCGCCTTGTATGAAGCTGCTGCTCTGAATTAGATACTCGGTGGTAGGTGTGCAGCATCATGAGTAGGAACCTACCTAATAGGTACATAAATAAAGATGGTGACCATGTTACTACGTAGCTGAGCATAATATCTTACGGTGAAGGAAAAACATCGTGAGGAAACCAACATGTCCTAGGACTCACCATTCATCAACTCACCGGTCCGAAGACATGAGACATTCAGTGTTTTCTAGGTATATCATATGTATATATTTACAAAAAAAAAAGTATGATATGTAGTATATCCGTTGTCTAGTACCCATAGTGCTTAGTTTGTGGCTAGATTGCGCTGTGTGTAACGTCGTGAAATATTTATTCTTTATTTATTTATTTATATTACTTTCTACATAACTAAGTACAACACCTACATTTTTCATTTTCAGAAATAAAAAAAATTTGGTCAAAACTGACTCGAATAAAGAAAATGTACCGGATTTGGATCCGTGTCCGTAAGTAACTCCGTTTTTCATTTACGTTTCTTATGTAGGGTAAGTCCAGGGTAAGTAGATGCGGCAGTGGGATAGGTGCCCCGATTATAGATAACCGATTAGGTTTCATAAGTAGGGTAAGTCCAGTATAGATGCGGCAGTGTGATAGGTGCCCCGATTATCAGTGGCGTAGTTAACATGGTTAGGAACCCTAACAATTGCATCGAGTATTCCACCTAAAAACGGCAAATCTTTATCAATAAAAAGACCGCAAGCCTCAATTTTTATATTAAGTTGCGTTTCCAACTGCTCTAAAACAGTAGTCGCACTTTAAAAAAAATCCGTATTAAATAAGATTTCTTACCAAATTCACACACACACCACCTTGTAGTTGGTCGCCTATTAATCACTTTCCCAAAATTAGATGCTGTAAGAAGTTTTCGTCAAAGTTCTAACCATTCACTTCAATCTTTTTTTTCCAATTTGTCTTTTGTCCTATTTGCTTTCTCTCGTAATTGCAAACTTAGAAAAAAACTTTAGGTAGGTACATCTGTTGTTGTATGTTGTACGACATTTGTCGACATATTTTTTATCGCACGATATTGTACAGGTGAACCTACCGGTAACCAGTTTTATTTAAAAAAAATAATGGAAATAGTTCACAAAACATAGGATAAACACTTTTTTTTTTGAAATCTCACAAAAATAATATACTTATTTATTTGGACTTAAGATAATTGATTGTATTAGGCGTTACTTTTCGGAACTCCATAACTACTCTGTGAAAGAATAATATTTAGTTTTTAGTCCCGACACCTGACTAGTGTTATATATAACACAGCGTGCAGCTTGCAAAGAGCACCACCCTCCCACCGCTCTTTGCATGCGGCAGAAATATACTTTAGTGTTAGTGACACCAATCATTAACCATGCTTCGACGCGTTTCGGCTTTAAAAAGCCATCATCAGGAACGTAGACTCTGACCGAACTGTGAGGGCGACAAAAAATTAGTAAAGACGCCGTTCGCACGACACTGTTGACTTGCCGACAGCTGGAACAAGAGTGAGCGAACAACGCTGTACCCCCACCACTGTACGTCGGTGCGGCCGTCATCTGCACCCCCACCACGCCTCGCCAACGCTCTTAGCAGGGGAGATGGAACTGGATATTTGGACTTAGAATATTTTATATTTTTTTAATGAATATTTTACAAATTTGTGAAATCCGTTGCTTTGGTATCGAAGTTTGCATCTTTGAAAGTGCATTGTGTTATCAAAGAGCAAATACTTAACTTTTGGCGAGTGTTCTCTGCTTTGTTGTTTTTTTTTTTTGGGTTGATGATTATTGGTTTCTGTACTTATTTTCTTCAAGCTCTTTACACATATTTCGAAGAAAAGAAACAGATTTTTTCATTCCACTTCTACGATTGACTTAGAAATCGACTGTTTCAACCCTTCTACCCAACAAATCCGATTCCATACCCGTAGACGGCCCGCTATAATGTCTCCTGGTCCTATATTTTTTTCTCTCGCACATATGGGTACAAGAATATTTAAATTTAAAACCAAAGAATAACACCTCACCAAACCTTTTCCGATTATACAGTAATCTAAAATAATTTGTCTTATATTTTACTTACCTATATTTTTGCACTGAGTCATTATTGTATTAATAATAGTAGTTGGAACAAATGAGAAGTGAAGTCTAATATGTTACAGAATGCAAATACCAACGGAAAATTTGGATATAAGTAGTTCCAATAATACAAATAAACCTAAATATACGACGTTACAAACTGAAGAAATGTAAGTTTATATACAGGGTGTTTGGTGGAGGGTTAGACAAACCTGGTGGGCGTGTAGCTGAACCTATTTGTAAAAAACAATTTGAAGGAAAAGACCCTAACTCTTCACATTTTTTTTTATGATAATTTTTGAGATTTTTTATTTTATTTCCCAAAGGACAATGACTAAAAAAAACCCAGCGTCGATTAGAAAAACACATATACTGGTTGATAGCCCTTTAATTACCAAGCAATAATATGAAATCAATGTCACGACATCTAATTACCACAAATCTCTACAGGTGCCTAAGTTAACTTAAGACTTTTTTTGAAAGAAAATGTTCGTGCTCAGGTCTCAAGTTAAGTTAGGTTCATAAAAAATGAAAATATATAAATATGAAATATTTTACCAATTTAAAACCTAATCACATTTTTACCGTTACCTGCGACTTGGGAGGAAGCCGCTGGTAATCGTTCGTTGTCAATAGTATGAGTAAAAGAGGGACAGATAGTGCAAAACTGACAGACGGGTGTATGAAGCAGGTAGATGGATCGTGACGTGGCGCCACGCACACCACGCAGTCCTTCGTTACTATTCGTTGTGATCTGTGCGCTTCTCAGTACTTTCTGCTAAACCTAGACGACGACTTTTTGCTTTCAAACTGACTCCGATTCCACTTATACCGATGAACTTTGGCTATTCTTTTGGACACTGATTTATGTTCTTCATTGAACTTGTGTTGCAATATGATTGATAACCACCGTTGTGTAAATTGTGGTCGTTCAGTGATGCGAAGACAGCGTCACATTATGTCTTCGGAGTTTTTGGTGACTCGCCGAGAGTTTGTGGAGTACTTGTTTACTCATATGGATCAACCACAAGAGGTATGTACATTTCTTTAAGATACTCTTACTATACTTAGATACTCTTACTCTACTTAGATACTCAAATTAACATTTCTTTAGATACTCTTTATGTTTTTACACATTTTTAATAGTCTTCATGTCTGTTTTATGTTACGCTGTGTATTTAGCTATGGACTGTCCTAAATAAAAATATAAACTCCTATACATCACAAAGAACACATCCTCCAAGCATGTTTATAAGACCAGCGGTTAAGGCTGTGCGTTGATATTACAGTTCAGTCAGTCAGACAGTACTTTGAATTTTATATGTATAGATTATACACTATCAACTCTACTATCCCATTCTATCCCATACTTTTGAGTGACTCCATTTTGTTACCGATTATAAAAAGAAGAGTGTAAAATGATCTTTAAAACAATGTATAAAATATGTCAACAATACAAGGTGACGGAAAGTTGAACTTTTATTTATTTATTTACAGATTGCGTTCGACGGTTCGAGAGCAATGTGCCATCCATGTTGGCAAAGAATTGATTACGCAATACGACATCCTCCACTGCCACAACCGCAGCCTCTCCCTGAATCATCTCAATCCATTGTATTTACTGGATTGTCACGTACGCCAAATTCTGCTAGACGGTGTATGTTTGAAAACTGCAATAACTTAGAATTACGTCCAGTACCTGATACACTCAAGGCATATCTTCTGAGTTATTATGAATTATACGTGTCCAGCCTGTCTCGCATCTGTCGTCAACACTTGACTACTACTACGTGGGAAGATTTTACATCAAATGTGTCACGTCGTCAAACAGATTTTAACGCCGAACATATACGAGATATAATTAGAATGTATACAAATGCCTTAGTAAAAAAACGTACTTGATTTTGAGAAACTGAGTGAAATAGACGACGACACACTGCATTTTTGGACTGGTGTAAACCAAACACAATTCCGAAGTATTTTGGAACAGACGCCTACTTTACAAGAAAGATCTAAGACCCCTAACACCGTTTTAGCCATATATTTATGTAAAATACGGACTGGCGAACCTGGTGTAAGACTTGCAACTGTTTTTAACATATCAAGACCAAATCTGGAGAGGAAAATGAAGATGGCTAGAGAATGCCTAACAAATGATTATGTCCCATTGCATTTGGGAGTTGACCATATAACCCGTGATGACATTATCATGAGAAATAAAATAATACCAAATCATATTTTTGGTACAACGGAGAGAACAAAAGCTATCGTAATTTGTGATGGAACGTACCTATATTTGCAAAAAAGTTCTAACTTTTTATTTCAAAAAGTGAGCTATAGTCTTCACAAGTACAGAAACCTGATAAAACCGTTTATGATTGTATGCGCAGACGGTTACATCATTGATGTCACCGGCCCTTATGCTGCCACCACATCGGATGCCACCATAATGCAGATGATCCTTAATAATCACAATAGCGAGGCGGAAGAAGCACCGATACGGTGGCTCCTGGAGGAGGGAGACGTCTTCATATTAGACAGAGGTTTTAGAGATGCGTTACCTGAATTACAAGCATGCGGATATGTTCCGCATATGCCACCAACCCGACAAAATCACGAAAAGCAGTTTAGTACTGTGAGTGCCAATAAATCACGTCTGTTGACAATGGTGCGATGGGTTGTGGAAACTATTAATGGCCGTTTTAAACGTGATTTTAAAATGTTCAGAAATGTATATTTTAATAAAGCAGCGATCAATGCAATGGGTGACTTTAGAATCGCAGCAGCCCTAATAAATAATTTTCAAGAACCCTATGCGGACAGTCCCTACTCAGAGGCCTTTGTGCAAATAATTGATAGACGAATGAATAAACCCAATTTACTGGCAGACTACGTCAATGAAAACAATTTAAATCAGCAGAGAGTAGCATTCTTAGACCTACATGCTAATGACCCTAATATAAGTGATTTCCCTAGATTATCTATTGAGGAACTGAAACTATTTGCCGTGGGCACATACCATTTAAAAATTGCGAGATCGTACTGCTGGGAACATATCCGAGGAGATGGAGTATACCACATAGAAATATATAGACATCCTACAAGCACAACAATTGAAGGTGTAGAAAATACAATATTATTGAGAGGACGCATTAAATCCAGACATACAAGAAGAAAAATATATTATACTTATATTTTATATAAACAAAATACCAATGATTTAAATGCTATTCATGAATATTGCTGTTCGTGTATTCACGGTCGCCGCACATTGGGAAGTTGTGCTCATGTAATAAGCATGGTTTACTATGTGGCTTATGCTAGGCATGGGGATATGCTACAACCCGCAGAATTTTTAGAAGCAGTTTTAATAGACCATGATTTATTATAATATTAATAAATACATACATCCCTATATTATCTGTCTTTTTCTATACCTTTTATACAATAAGTGAATAGGTAATTTAAAAACCTGCGACCTCCTATAACTCTCGAGGGGTCAAAATATTTCAAAAAACATCTTGCACATCAAAATCTGCTCATGAGTTAGGCAATAGCAACGTATTTCTCTTTATTAAATAATAGGATGTGATAAATAAAGCCATACATACATAGTAACATACACATGTGTATACATACACACACACCAACCCATCAAGACCAAACAAACATCATTATTTCAACCAAAAACCATTTTTTAATATCGAAACATGACCTTGTCAAAACAAGTCATGGTTATAACTTTTCGAAAAAGTAACTTCACTCACAGGTAGTCCATTTAATGCCCTTCACTGTAAAATAGTTTTTTTTTAATCGACGCTGGGTTTTTCCGCCATACATTTTTGGTCATGTCAGTTTTGCACTATCTGTCCCTCTTTTACTCATACTATTGACAACGAACAATTACCTGCGGCTTCCTCCCAAGTCGCAGGTAACGGTAAAAATGTGATTAGGTTTTAAATTGGTAAAATATTTCATATTTATATATTTTCATTTTTTATAAACCTAACTTAACTTGAGACCTGAGCACGAACTTTTTCTTTCAAAAAAAGTCTCAAGTTAACTTAGGTACCTGTAGACATTTGTGGTAACTATATGTCGTGACATTGATTTCATATTATTGCTTGGTAATTAAAGGGCTATCAACCAGTATATGTGTTTTTCTAATCGACGCTGGGTTTTTCCGCCATACATTTTTGGTCATTGTCCTTTTACCTCTTTACCCTTACAACTTTTTTTTGCACATGTTTTCGCTTAAACTTTTTATTCGATTTTGGTCCCAGATGTATCCTTGATCTATCGAAGGCATTGTTAGTCCAAAATAATGAGAAAATAATTAGTTATGGGCTCTCAAAGTTAAGAAAATAAAAAAATGTTGTCCGAAAGGTCAACTAAACATCATTCTAAAAACAAAACTAATAGTGATCGAGGAGTTCAAATACTCTTAAAAACTGCTCTTGACATCCCTTATTACAAAGGTGTATTCCACGTAGCATAAAAATCTACCAACTTGTCAAAAATAAGGCTTATGGGGAAAATGGAGTGAAAATTCAAAGGAAAAAATACACATTTTTTTTTTAATTACGAATTTTGTTCCAAAACATCTCCCATAGTTCCAATACATAATGTGCGCGAAAGGTGGAGCCCATGAAACGGTCTCACAGTAAGAGAATTCTTAGACAGAGCGTTCCCAACTAGAGAGTTCACAAACTCGTAGATTAGGTGACTTGGCCCTGTTTCATAGGCTCCACCTGTCGCGCACATTATGTATTGGAACTATGGGAGATGTTTTGGAATAAAATTCGTAATTAAAAAAAATAAAAATGTGTATTTTTTCCTTTGAATTTTCACTCCATTTTCCACATAAGCCTTATTTTTGACAAGTTGGTAGATTTTTATGCTACATGGAATACACCGTTGTAATAAGGGATGTCAAGAGCAGTTTTTAAGAGTATTTGAACTCCTCGATCACTATTAGTTTTGTTTTTAGAATGATGTTTAGTTGACCTTTTGGACAACATTTTTTTATTTTCTTAACTTTGAGAGCCCATAACTAGTTATTTTCTCATTATTTTGGACTAACAATGCCTTCGATAGATCAAGGATACATCTGGGACCAAAATCGAATAAAATGTTTAAGCGAAAACATGTACAAAAAAAAGTTGTAAGGGTAAAGAGGTAAAATTTGGGAAAAAAATAAAAAATCTCAAAAATTATCATAAAAAAAAATGTGAAGAGTTAGGGTCTTTTCCTTCAAATGGTTTTTTACAAATAGGTCCAGCTACACGCCCACCAGGTTTTTCTAACCCTCCACCAAACACCCTGTATACCTAAAATAATTTGACACATATTTTTGCACTGATTCATCATAGTAATGACTAATGATATAGTTGTAATAACAAATTGAGAAGTGAAGTCTAATATGTTACAGAATGCAAATACCATCGGAAAGTTTGGATATTAATAGTTCCAAAAATACATACGAACCTGAATACACGACGTTACAAACTGCAGAATTGTAGGTTAATATCTAAAATATTTTAATATTATTTGGCTTATATTTAACATGCATTTTTGTTACATAACGTCATGAATGTATTTTTTTAGATGTCCAGAAACGTGCGATCGACAATGTAACTCTTATGACGACGAGGACGATAATAATTGGTAATTGCATATTTTACATATTTATGATACATATGGTAGGTTTTCAAAGATAAGTTTGAGTGATGTATTTATTTATGAACACTTTATATTTGCGGGTCTTCACTTTTAATTAACTCAGTCGTGTATTTTCAGGTACGAAATAAGTGTTTGTGATCGTGAAACAGACAGCCGATTTCCCGTGGAAGGACGAAGAATCATAGATTTTAAACATTTTTTTACGTCACTGCAAATGATATGCGATCATAATAAAGCATTTGGCTGTACATTAAGTAATGTACACATTATTGGAGAAAAAAGAAAAGGATTACTCTCCAAATATACCTTGAAATGCAACATGTGCAATATCAAATTCACTCTTGATTCAGAACCCACATCACATCTAGATTTAAATAAAGCTGCCATATCAGGCATTGTTTCTATTGGAATTGGCTATTCACAATTCAATGAATTATTTGCGTCGATGGATTGTCCAACTTTTGCACAAAAATCTTACGAAAAATTGCAAAATGAAATATATGATGATTGGCGGAAAACAGCTGTAAATGTGATAGAGGCAGCTGGAATACGGGAACGTGATGCTGCAATTGCGGAAGGACGTGTAAATAAAAATGGTATTGCATGTATAGACGTGATCGCTGATGGGGCATGGAGCAAACGCTCCTACAACACAAACTTTTCCGCCCTATCTGGAGCAGCAGCTATAATCGGAAAAAGGTTTGGTGAAGTATTGTTCATTGGTGTTAAAAATAAATATTGTTTAATATGTGCGAGAGCCAACAATAAAAATATAGAACCAGGAAACCATACATGCTTTAAAAATTATAGCGGTCCGTCTACGGGCATGGAATCGGATTTGTTGTTAGAAGGGTTTAAACAGTCGATTTCTATGCACAATCTAATATATGAACGTATGGTGGCAGATGGCGATTCATCCACGTACAAAAAGATTCTGGAAGGACGTCCTTATCCTGATTGCACGGTTAAAAAAATAGAGTGTAAAAATCATATTTTTCGAAATATGTGTAAAATGCTGAAAGGAATAAGTACAGAAACTAAATATCCGTCAAACCTCAGAAAAAAAATAACAACACAGAGGATACTTGCCATAAGAAAAGTAATTTGCTCTTCAATAACTCAACATACCTTAAAAGATGAAAACTTTGACACAAAAGTAAATTTGCTGTTCACAGATATCACAAATTCGTGCAATCATGCATTTGGAAACCACGAAAATTGTCAGACATATTACTGCAACAGCCAGAAAAACAGTGAAGATTTAACGTTAATTTTTTAAACTTGTGCTATATGGCATAGAATTAAATTCATAATCAATACTGTGGCGTCTAAAGCCCGAAGCCTTATGCATGATAGCGACAGCAACAGAGTAGAGTCCTTTAATAGCATTATTGCAAAATTTGTTGAGGGTAAAAGAATAAACTTTTCCCAGCGTCGTGGTTACGAGTCACGATGTAATGCTGCAGTGGTTGCATTTAACTCTAAACATCCTCTTTCAACTTTACATAGGTCCATTTTGGGAACAAGTCCAAGTTGTGCCGTGAAAAAACTAGAAGAGAAACGTTAAAACAAAGATTGCATGTTTCAAATATTATGAGAAAAAGAAGAAAGTTGTTTTTGAGCAGTCATTGAAGATCGGCTGATAAAAACTATGGCGACGGTTGTCAAAAACCCGATATGCCGGCTTCAGAGTACAATAGATCTAAAGAAGATTTTTTAAATAGTTTGCTTGCAGTTTTCGGAAGATGAAAGAAAGCAAATAGAAAAAAAAACAATTTTGCAAAGAGATTCAAGTGAATGGTTAGAACTTCGAAAAAAACTTCTAACAGCGTCTAATTTTGGAAAAGTAATAAATAGGCGACCAACTACAAGTGTAAAGAATTTGGTAAAAAATCTCATATACCCAAAAGATCTGAGCCATGTGTTTTCGTTAAAACACGGAATTGAAAATGAGACTACTGCTTTAGAACAGTTAGAAAAGCAACTTAATATAAAAATTGAGGCTTTCGGTCTCTTTATTGATAAAGATATGTCGTTTTTGGGTGCAACACCTGACGGAGTTGTTGGTGATGACACCATTATTGAAATAAAGTGTCCCATTACAGCATTCAAAACATCCATAGATGATGCTATAGACAAAAGAAAAGTAAATTTCTGGAAGAAATCCAAGAGTGGTATTGTTATAAATAAAAAGCATGCCTGGTTTCTTCAAGTTCAAGGTCAATTACACATCACTGGCAGACGTAAGTGCATTTTCGGGGTATGGTCTGGACGTGATAGAATGATAAAAACTGAAATAATTGACCGAGATGATCTTTTTTGGAAACAATATATGGAGACGAAGTTAAGAGATTTTTATACGTCATACATGCTGCCTGAGCTATGCGATCCCAGACATACTCGTAACATGCCAATTAGAGATCTTTAATATTTTTTCTGGCTGTTCATTTTTGTAATTTTGTATGTGAATTTTTCTTCTGTTTTCGAGATTTTGTGTTTTTATTTATTCATATTGAAGTATAATTTCTAGGTTCTATCCTTCTCGTCTTTTTCAAAACAATAAAGGAAACTAATTTCTAAAAAATCGTATTAATTTATTTCTATATCTATTCCTATCATACAAGTTAGGAGGCCGCAAGTTTTTAAATACGCCACTGCGCATGTCTTTCAATAAGTATTTTTTATAAACGATAAATGGGCGTGTTTGTCCAGACCAGCTAGTCAATATGGTAAGCGATGATCTGGTCTAAGATATAGAACGCTAATCTAAAAGATGAGAGCGCAAAGAACAAAATCCGACCGTCATTCTTAGTGGCTGCACCGGCCTACGAGTCCGACTTTATTTTATTTCCATACCTACCTATGTAGTATTATGTACTATATTATGTTATTCATGTGGCTACAATAACTGTGTTTACCCTATTTTACGGCGTTTTTCAACCATAATTGCATAGTACCTACCTATCTATATACACACATCAACAATGTCTAGGGATATTGTATTTTAGACTTCCTAGCTTATAAACTATTTACAGTATCGAAAAAGTTTCTGAATGAAAAATAAACTCCGCCGTCTCTTCTTTCGAAATTAAAAAAAATAAAAAATAAATCATTTTAAAAACAAAAGAATTCGCGGTAATTCGAATTTGGCTTTTTCACAGTTAGTTTTGGTTACCATTTAACCCAGCTGATTTTGTAAATAATAAGCTTTTGCACATTTTTTTTATTCAAATAGAGTGTGTGTATTGTTTATTGTTATGTCACGTAGACATTTAACAAGAGAAGAACAGATTAGAGCTGTAGGCATGTTGGAAGCTGGCGCTATTCAACGCGTAGTTGCTGATACTCTACGGACAAAATGTGATCTCTAGGTTGTGGTCACGTTATCGTGTTACGGGTGATGTTGCGGAACGGCATTCTGGCAGAAGTCGTGTCACAACTCCTAGACAAGACCGTTTTCTACAAAATATCGCTAGGAGACAACCCACTGTTACGGCTATGCAAATGGTTCAAAGGCTTCAATCTGACCACCAATTGTTAGTAAGCGACCAAACTGTGAGAGGACGATTACATGAAGCCGGTCTTCATTCTCGCAGACCACTTCGAGTTCCAGCTTTACGGCGTGGCAATCGCGGGCGAAGACTTTTGTGGGCTCGAAAACATTTTGTATGGAGTAACGAGCAATGGTCGATGGTACTGTTTTCTGACGAGTCTCGGTTCGGATTTCATCCGGATTCGCGAAGACTACGAGTTTGGCGACTTCCAGGTCGACAGCGCCGTCTCCAACATGCAAGAAGTCCATTCCTATCAAGGCGGGACCATCATGTATTGGGCTGGAATTCGAATAGGTGCGCGAACCGATCTCATTTGGATCAGAGGGAACATGACTGCGTGGAAATATCGTAATGAGGTAGTGGAACCTGTAATTACCCTACATAGGGTGCAAGTGGGCCCGGAGTTCCAACTTATGCACGATAATGCCCGCGCACATACGGCGCGTCTGGTATCAAATGAGCTTCGGGAACATGATGTCAGAGTTATGGACTGGCCTGCTCAGTCCCCCGACATGAATCCTATCGAACATGCATGGGACATGTTACAAAGAAGAGCTATGATTAATTTCTCTCCAGATTTGACGACAGAAGAGCAACTTTTCATACACTTAAAACGGACCTGGGACCTTATTCCTCAGCCAGACTTGGACAACCTCATTTTAAGTATGAATAATCGATGCCGCACGCTTATAAATGTCAGAGGAGGAAATACCGATTATTAAATTTAATAAAATGCATATTTTTTTTGTAACTAAAGACTTTTTTGATATTCAATACTTTTATTCCATAATTAAGCGCGATTCTGTGTTAAGTAAACATGAGAGGTTTTGGTTAATTAAAAAAAACAATAAAAATCTTTGCAGCAGCTCTATTTTTTTTAACACAGCATAACACATTAAAATAAACTTTTATTTCATATACAGGTGTCTTAAGAAATTATTTACTGATATTGTGAAAATAAGGAAAAACTATAATATCCCTAGACATTGTTGATGTGTGTACATACAGACCGACCAACTAAACATCTCTATTTCAGAAACTTACATCAAAAATGTAAACAAAAATCATTTACATTTATTTGAAAGTGACAGCTCTTTATTTACTTTTTCCTGTAAAATCGTCAGTTCTTTGTTTACGTTTGTGATCTAAGTTTCTAAAATAGAGTATAGTAGGTATAGATAGGTATCTAAGTAGGTACCCAATTTACACACTATAAAAACTTACTGTACGACATATGGTATCATAAGGCGTCGTCCTAATTGGGAGCGATCGTAAGATGGTGCGATGCGTTCTCATCGTGCGATGAGTTTCAAACATACAGATTTCATCAGAGTGTCCTATTTGAACCTCGCAAGTAATCGTGCGAGCACATAAAATCTCAATATAAACATAAAACGATCGTACGATGGGTTTGATCGTGCGATCCCAATTAGGACCCAAACCCATCGTACGATCGTTTTATGTTTATATTGAGATTTTATGTGCTCGCACGATTACTTGCGAGGTTCAAATAGGACACTCTGATGAAATCTGTATGTTTGAAACTCATCGCACGATGAGAACGCATCGCACCATCGTACGATCGCTCCCAATTAGGACGACGCCTACCTACCTGTAAATACATTGTAATGCACATACTATAGATGTGTGCGGTGAACTCCGTGACCTTTGTACCGCGTGATTGACTCGCGGAGTGAGTAGCTGCGAGTGCGCGGTGCGGGGACTGTAAGGCTATGACCTGAAGCGGGGACAAAATTTGAATTCGAGCTGACCTACTATTGGCCCTTAATCGCTACACTTTTTGTTGCAATGTTTATTTACGAGTTATTTTTTATTTATTTGTATGTTTCCACAAATCTATTTAGTCAAATAAAGGTTTTAATTATTTATTTATCGTTTACTTTTACGTTTCAATTATCTTGATGGCGCGGTGACGTTACCGACACCGAGAACCATGTAAATGTGCCAGTTGACAAATGTCAAACGAAAATGGCCCTGTCCCATTGTTTATATCATCATATTATTTTATTTAGAAATAAGTTTTTGTTTGTATCTTCTAAAATTCTAAAACTAGTGTCTAAATTCAAACATCTAAATATAGCTACGCTACATGTCATATGTTATAAATTGTTACTACAATAAATAAATTCTGTGAACAACACACAGCGCCATCTAGCCCCGTGGTAAGCGACTAAGCTTGTGTTACGGTGACTAGACAATGGATATAATACTTATATTTATTTTTCTTTTGTAAATACATACATATTATACATAGAGGGACACCCAGACCAGACACAAATATTTATTCTATAAGCATAAATACTTGCACCCGGCGGGAATCGAACCCGCAACCTCCTGCATTGCAGTCGCGCTTTCGGACGACGCGCCACAGAGGTCGTCAATAACCTCCCTATAATTATGTTATAATTATGTATAATGTATAATAATAATAATGTATAATGTATAATAATAATAATGTATAATGTATAATAATAATAATGTATAATGTCACAGGACCTTCCTGGCTGGTAGAGGCCATGGTAACGGCGAAAGACAAGAGGTAAATTAGCATATTGCTTACCTACATCGGAGATCAAGGTATTCAAATCTACAATACGATCAATTGCAAAGGCGACGAGACTCTGGAGGCAGGTGCTAACATTGTTTGAAAAGTACTTTTCGCGCCAAAAAAAGAACAAACTTTTTTGCGTAACGAGTTCTTCTGCCTAACTCAAAACAATAGCACACTAGAAGACTATTTTCAAAGAATAATACTTGGAAAACCCGTGCGAGTTTGGCGAGTTGCCGGAGAGCTTAAAAGTCTCAAAGATTATAGCAGGACCAAATAAATACCACGAAAGTCAAGACTAATGTAATGACTGAAGATTACGGTAAACTTACACTGGAACATGTCATGCAACATTTGTTGATGGCTGAAGCTTCAAGCAGATACCTGGAGATCCAAAATCCTATGCAAAGTCCTAAGGAAGATGTGTTGCTTATAAACAAAAAAGGCAAAGACAAAATTATAAAAAAATGCTATAGGTAACTGTGGCACATCACATAAGCTTAATCAATGTCCTGCATTAAAAAAGATTTATCGCTGTAATAAGCGAAATCATTTTACAAAACAATACAGAGCCAAAACTTAAAAAAAACAGCTGAACATGGCTAGTTAGTTTAAAGATGTAATTTATTTATTGGACATGTAGGTTCGAACTCTATGATGTTCGATCACCAATACGGAGTAGTCTGTGGGCATTCTGTACAAATACTTCAAAAATGTGTACCCCTAGTTGCTTGTGCCATCTGAGTAGTCTGTGGGCATTCTGTACAAAAACTTCAAAAATGTGTAGCCCTAGTTTCTTGTGCCATCTAAGAGTTTTTCTCAGGCATGCATAATAGGACACCATTTGATCTCCTCTGTCTACGCCTGACATACCTAAATTATAATCGGCAATTATGTTAGGCTTCATTGAGATTTTTCCGTTCTTGCTACGTACTCTTACTAGTTCAAGTTTATGTTTGTTTGAAATAACCAAGGCATCTCGTTTGTCTTTCCACTTACAAACGGTAATATCGTCGCAAACTTTAGATGCCATTTCACCACGTTTCAGCTTGGCATTGGTGACTTCGACAGGCAACTTCTTGCGTTTCATGTGTGTGTTTTTCTTTGACTAAGAAGTCTAGTCAGATCGGGAGAATAGCCAGAAGACTCACAGAGCTCGTATAGTTTTATTCCATATTTGTGTTTCTTGTTTCTTATATATTGACGAAAAACCAGCTTAACCTGTTATATCGATCACCCATCATTCTACTAACAGACACGTGCGTTGCTTAACCTGTAATATCGTTTACCCATCATTCGTCTAACAGGCAGGTGCGTTGCTTAACCTGTAATATTTACCTTTATGGAGAGCACTATATCTGCGCCCCGCGGTTTCAACCCCGTCAGTCCCGATCCCGCGGGAGTATCGGAATCAAAAGCACCTATCTATATCCTTCTTCAAGATCACATCTATCGCTCGTTTAATAAAAAAGTGAAATATCTCAAAATTTACGTTTGGCGAGATTTCATCGTAAAGTGCAATATCTTGACTAGGTCAATGCCCTGAGTCCGACTCCGGTCTCGATCCGACGTTTTCGACGGAGATAGACGATCGTCCGTCTCTTTTTTATTAACGCGTGTTGACAAGTTGATACTAATAAAATGCGTGATTCAGTTATTCGCCGGCGATTGACAAGAAAACACCTGCGTCGTTCCGATCAAAAACGAAGTAAAACTAAATATTTCGTTGTTTTAGTATCAGGTAATTATTTTCAGTAATATTTTTAATACTTTTAATCTGAAAATTAAAGTTTTACTTTAATTTTCAGATTTACTTCACTTTATTACAAAATGATTGGTAGGTTGATCAGTATTATTTTCGAGTTAATGCAGTTTATTAGAAATTATCTTAATATTTTTTCGCAGTCATTTTAACTTATTGCAGTTTATTAGTATAATTTATGAGATAATTTGATTGAATTAACGTTTATTGCAGTTTATTACTGTACACTAAAAAATATGCGATTAAAATTAGGTTTCTTTCTATATTTTATTAAAACTTCAGTTAAAAACCTTTTTCGATTTAGACTTAGGCCAGTTTATTACAAATAGAATGTATTCAAAATTAAATCGTATTTTAGTTTTTTTGAAACAAATTGATATCAAATAGACAGTTTTGTTAATGGTAGAATCTTAAATTCCCCGATTTTTGCTTGTTTAGAATGGCGGGACGAGCGTCGGCTTGGAGACGTAATAAAATATTAGGTTTGGTAGTAGAAAATGTTCCACAGGACCAATATCATGATAATTTACCTAACAATATTGATGGCGCAGTTGAAGAAGAAGTAAGTTGTACTTTGATCCTTAATTAATACTACAAACTAATTTAGCTAAGTCAAAGTCAAAGTCAAAATGTTTTTATTCAATAGGTACAATGCACAAACACATTGACGCTTTGAAACGTCAAGGATATTTTACTTTTTACTGTGGTTTCGGTTTCGGCTATGTACCTACCTACCTAATCATTTATTAAAAAAAATATTATTATTTTAGCTTCAACATGATAGCAGTGACTGTGCTACGTCAAACGTTGAGTGTAAGGTGTTAGAAAAGAAGATTGAAGAGATTCCAGAAGTTAGTATACTAACCTTAAAATCAAAATTATAGTAGAATCTACCTAATTTACAGTTTCACTAAGACTGTTCGATGGCTTTAGTTAGTGTGATTAACACGCGATAATCGCATTATAAAGTTTATAAATAATACAAATTTCCATACAAAGTAGGTAAGTACTAACAACTATTATTGTTGCAGCTAGAAGATGTAGAAACAGACCCTGATATAACAAACAAAGAGTGTGAAATACTAAAAGATAAGAATGAAGAAGTGATCACACAAGAAATTATTATGGTAATTAATTTATAACATTAACTGTTGCTCTTAATTTAATGTGGATAGTAAGCATTCTCTTATGGCAATTATGTGCCTACCTACTAATACGTAACGCTTATATTCTTTTTGTTCGCAGGAGTCGCAGTCAATTAATACACAATGTTTTAATAAAAGTTAAGTGCCTTATTACGATAGTGATGTGAGTGACAATGAAGGCGCTATTAAGGTACAAGAAAAAGACACAACCACAGTTAATAAGAGATCATCTTCGAGTTCATCATCTTCAGGTAACACATCATCTTCTAGTTCATCCTCTTCAAGCTCTTCCTCAAGCTCGGACTCAAAATCTGAAAACTCACAGCTTCAACAACCCAATGCTTTGCCTTGCCCGCTTACTAACGTAATTATAGCTTCTTCATCTATTGGTGAAGCAGAAGAAGACGATGTAATTGAAAATACTCCTCCACAGCCACAACAATCGAGAGTTTATCAACGACATGCAAGACAGACACGAAACTATCAAATATCTCCTTTATATACAGACGAAAGTGACGCTGACGTCAGCGATAACGATGAAACGTTTGTGAATAACCCCTCGACTCGGCGTAACAGAAATTATTTTTTTAACCCATCATCCTCGGATTCTTCCTCCACCACTTCAATAGAGAATCGGAAAAGAGGTCGCAAACGTACGAAAACCCCGTCTAAATGGCACCAGAATAAAGTTCAACGACTTCGTAATTCTGGAAAGTCTTATGTGTCGATATCGAAGTCTAAAAGACGCATTGAAGCACGATGCCTGAAAGAACCATGTACTAACAAATGCAGACTTAAATGCACTGATAAAATAACGAATGATGTTAGATATGAGATTTTCCGCCAGTTCTGGGATTTAGCAGACTTGGCAAAGCAAAGAGCTTATATAAAATCCTGTATGGTAGATGTACAGCCAAAATACAAGTATACTAATGCTGAAAACCCAAGGACTAATAATCAAGCATTTTATTTAATGGTCGATAACATTAAGATTAGAGTATGCAAAAAGTTTTATAAATCAACATTAGACATTACAGACCGCAAGATTTTGACAGTACAACGGAAAAAAAACGAAAATGGGTTTACCGTAGACGAGTTACGTGGAAAACACGGGAATCACTATAAAATCGACCCTAATATTATTGTTGCCATCAAACAACATATTAATTCTATACCTAGAATAGAATCTCATTATGTTAGGGCTTCTACGTCAAAGGAGTTTATAGAAGGTGGCAAAAATATCAAAGATTTGTATAATGATTTTAAATTACAGCGGGAACAGAACAATAAAGAACCAGGTACATATATAACTTACTACAAAATATTTACAACAGAGTTTAATATCGGATTTCACCAACCGAAAAAAGATCAATGCGACCTATACATTGCACACGGTTACTCTGAAAATACAGATTTGGAAGAAAAGTTTAGAAGGCACGTGGAAGAAAAAGATCTCAGCAGGATTGAAAAGAAGAATGACCGAAAAAGGATCAATAAAAACGTCAGAGTGGCCGTCTATGAATTAGAAGCGGTGTTACAGTGCCCGAAGGGTGACATTTCTATATTCTACTATAAATCTAAGTTGAATTGTTATAACTTTACAATAACAGAACTGATGAACAAAGACTGTGACATGGCTTATCAAAACGTGCATTGCTATTTTTGGTCTGAGTGTGATGCAAAGCGTGGTGCCATAGAAATCGGTTCTTGTATCTGGAATTATTTGAAATCGATGACGAGAAGGAAGTAATATTTTATAGCGATAACTGTTGTGGCCAGAATAAAAATAAATACATTGCCTCACTATATTTGCTTGCTGTTCAGAAGCTAAACATTAAAATGATTACGCACAAATTCTTAATAAGAGGACATACCCACAATGAGGCCGATAGTGTACATAGCCTTATTGAAAAAGAAATCAAAAAAAAATTGAAATCAGGCCCGATTTACACTCCTGATCAATACATCACCATAATAAAAAACGCTAAAAAGTCTAAACCTCCCACGAAAGTACATGAAATGAATTTTCAGTCATTTTATGATATGAAACAATTACAGGACGATTATGGTTACAATTTTTCGACTAATACACAGGGAGAGACTGTTAATTGGAATGAAATAAAAATTCTTAAAATGACTAAGGCTAATAATACTACTTTTTCTTATAAAACGTCATATAAAGAAGAAATATAATAATATAAAGACGTAGATGTAAGAAACAAAAGGAAGAAAATGATACCTATACGTGAAATAACATTTAAATCGGCTTATGAACAGAAACAAGAACTAAGTGAAAATAAAAAAAAAGATTTAAAAGAGCTTTTGACAAAAGGAGTGATTCCTTCATTTTATAATGGTTTTTATAATTCTATTGTTTAAGTTTCCTGAAAGGATATTTTATTTTGTATCTTTATTGTTTTTTTATTATTAAGAATTTACTTACAATTTATATTTTTGAGAGAGCTTTTGAAGAGAGCTTTTTACAAAAGGAGTGATTCTATCTTTTTATAGTGGTTTTTATAATCCTATTGTGTTTCCTGTAAAGATTTTTCGTTGATTTTTGTTTTTTTATTATTAAGAGTTTGTATTTTTCTTTATAATTCACTTGTAATTTTAAGTTTATAGTGAATTATAATCAATGTGCCATTAAAACTAATATTAGATAAGAGTTAAAGTCTGAGAATCAGTATTTTATATTTTTTTCAATAAGACTGCACCTTTGCTCAACTTTAATTATAATTATGTGATTCAAAGATCTCGTTAGATAATAATAATAATTATCTGCTAACTAATAGCTACTTTTGTTACTTAATAAAGTTAAATTTGATTTTAATAAATTTACTGTTTTATTTTATTACTAGAAACTAATCCTTTTTTTTTAATATAATTGTTGATAATAGCACTAACTAAGAATAAATCATGAGTATTTTTTTTTATTTAGTTGTAAACTGCAATAAAACCAAGTTAGTCAAAAAATAAAGCTTTTAATTAAAACAAAACTGCAACATTTACAATTATTTCTTTGCAACTCCAATAGTATTTAATCATAAAGTGAAATAAGTAAGAACTATTTTACAAAAACGTCAGCTCAATAAAATCTAATGATACATTGATAATACCTTTTAAATACACACATCAACACCACACCGTCTAGGGATGGTTTTAACTGACAGTCCTTCAAGTTCTACGTGCACTATATGTGGTGCTACTCCACGTTTAATGAATGATTTAGAGAAGGTAACTTAAGACCAGAAAACGGAAATTCATTTCAATATGGATTATCAACATTACATGCCTGGATTAGGTGCATGGAGATGATATTACACATCTCATATAATCTATCTTTCCAAAAATGGTCCGCGTCAGGTGAGAAAAAAAAATAATCGTTTTTTTAAAAGGAAGAAAAGAAAAAAATAATTCAAAGTCGATTTCGCAAAGAATTGGAGCTAATTATCGATAAACCTCGACAAGGAAGTGGCAATTCCAATGATGGTAATACAGCAAGAAGATGTTTCAGGAACGCTAGCTGTTCTGCAGAAATAACTGGTGTTGATGAAACTCTAATACGCAGATTGTATGTAATATTACAGGCTTTGTCATCTGGTATAAATGTTGATGCTCAAAAGTTCGGCGAATATGCCTTAGAAACTGCGAGATTATATGTAAACAAATACAATTGGTACTATATGCCGTCATCCGTCCACAAAATCTTAATACATGGAGAGAGTATAATTAAGTATTTTGCTGTATTACCAATAGGACAACTATCCGAAGATGCACAGGAGTCTAGAAATAAAGATTATAAAAAATTTAGACTTCACCATTCGAGAAAATGTTCAACAACGGCTACTAATGAAGATGTATTTCATACTTTACCATATACATCTGATCCTTATATAACAAGTATCCGTAAACCATATGTCAAAAACTTCATGGAACTAGATGAAGAAACTCTACAGCTTTTGAAGGTGAAACAACTCGTTTCGGATCCCATTGTGTGAGATAGTTGTACACAATCTAAGTTTTTAACATTATTTTTATTTGTTTGGTTAAGAAAGTACCTAGGTAATATGTCTGTTTGGTTATTTAGTTAATAAAATTGTACTGTATGAGTTGTTTTATTTTACTAATTCTTAGGAAATAAATACGACATACTAGAGTATAAATGAGCGATTCTTAGTCATAGCTTCAAAACAAAATTTTGAATTAGAATGCAAGTAAAGTCGCGAGAAAACGCTTGTATGTTTTGAATTGCATACAGGGTATCCCAGAAACGAGTGTCAAGCGAAAGTCCAGAGGTAGAGGACCTCAAGGGGTACCCGAATCACCCCCATGTATGTTCCGCGATTTAGTTTAGAAGTTATGGCCTTTTTTCTCATTTTTCTACTAAAATGCGACCACTTGCACCTATTTGCTCATACTGACTGCAAATAATTGAGATAATTGGCTGATTTCTTTTCAAATGTGGAGCTGAATAATTGGGTCATGTTACCTGTTACAAAAAATAGGCGTAACACTGACCAAACTGTTACAAATAAAAAAAGTATTTCATAAAGTGAGCGTACGCTAAATGCTATAAGAACTTTTTATCTTCTACTCAAGTATATATTATGCATAACCTACCGTTTCAAGCTACAGTTCAACTCCATCCTAAGGTTACCTGGAAGAAATCGCTTTTAGCGATAAGGCCGCCCATTTGTGCAATTTTCTATTTTTTTTAAGCTTTTGTGATTCTGTACTTAAGTTGTGCAAATACAGCGTTCATCTATCTATCTATCTAACTTTCAAGGGCAATAAAAAAAAACTCGCATATTTTTTTTTCAAAACAACTTCAAAAACTACCTTACTTCATTAGCTATTTACCCTCTTAATTTTATTAGTCTATCATTAGGGGATCATATCAAAAAATTAAGTTAAAATTTATTTGGTCAAATTTCTCTCCCTCATTTTACTTGCATAGGCTAATAAAACTGCAGGGTAATGGCCGGCCTCATCTAATAACATTATAAAAAAACCGGCCAAGTGCGAGTTGGAAGGTTGGAGTTAAAGGGTTCCGTACTACCATCACAATTGAATACGGAACCCTAAAATGAAAACTAGGCCAACCAATCCGTGAACGCACCGCGAACGTTAAAATCCTGGCCCCGCCATCTTGACCCTAATGTTTATTTGTAACGCTAATAAACATTAGGGTCCGTTCAGATTATACACGATTAGTATAATCTGAACGGATTTTGCATGAAAACTTTCATGTTAATTTTATTATTAAAGGGTCAATGCTAAATGAAATAATTAGGGGGATACATTCAGTAAAACAAAATAATAATAATATCGGTTTAATAATGTAGACTTATAAAAAATTTCAAAATGACGACCTTCGTGCTCAATGCAAGCTCTGCATCTCCTGAAAAAATTATCTTTCAAACGTGAAAAGGCCAACCTGTTATCTTTTATTTTCCGTTCCGCCTCTCTCAATTTTACTCTTAACACGCTAGCTGCGGGATTAAATTAGCCATACTTTCATCTGGTGCTATGGGAGGTCCATAGACCTTCGACGTACCTTTACACAGGTGCGATTAAGGTTTATCGACCTCTTACTGAATTGCTAACTTTAATTGCTGATATTTTCTCGAAAATTGCATAAATTAGAAAGAGACTTGGATCAGACGATTGTTAATAGTATTGTCTATCTTACTTTTGCCTGGGGCTGTGCCTAAAAATAAAAGCTAGAACGTGAAAAATGTCTAGGAGGCATATCGGCCCCTTAGCGCACTGAATTACTAGTACTTATTAGAATTTAGCTAGTGTTGTGTTTAAGAAAATAAAAATACCGATATCGAAAATCAAAAAGCATGTTTATTTAAAAGTTAAAATTACCTACATATTATGACTATCATAAAAACATTTAAGGCACATTGGTTTGTTGCAATCTCTGCAGTAGGACTTCATTTTTTTAACTTTTTTGTTAGCCTCACGGCTACACATACTAACACGTAGTTTTTCATAACAACCACACATTTTCTTCTGTGATCGCCACTTTTTTCGTATGTGTGATTTTTTTTAATTTAGCAACAGATTGTTCATAAATAGCAGATATGGTTTGACTAGTAAACCCTTCAATGATTGATTCAAAAAAATCCTTCTTTGACATGTTATTCTCTTTACCCCAGTTAAAGACCACCCAACTGTTTATTAATGCCGTTCCAAACAAAAGTTCCATCATCACTTTTCGGAACCATTTTAACCCTCTTTTAAGGGGGGAATAATACGATGACATCTGATCACTATAATCAATACCCTTTTTGTTATCATTGTAGGCTAGGCTTACATTCAGGCTTTTTTATTCTTTCTCCAATACTTCTTCTTATTTTGCCTGTATCCTTGATTGCAGTATCATGATGCCGACAAGTTGAAATCATATGCACTGGTCTCTTATCAAACCATTTAATTATCCTTACGCCTTTTTTGTTCATTTTCCCAGCAATTCCTCCTTTTATGAGCTTAGTCTTCTATTTGGTCGCAGTGTCCCACAAAGAAAAATTTTATTTTGAATGAGTTCTTCGGCGAGATTAATCGAATTGTAAAAATTATCAGTGACAACCAGTCTTCCTTCATTAGTGAGATCTTTAATAAGTCTCATCACTGTTTTCTGACCATGATCCATCTCTCGCCTATTTTCGCCTTTTCCGGTATAAATAATTAGATTAAAAGTATACCCTTCAGGGGTGCATAGCTTATATAAATTCACTCCATATTTGTGGGACTTGTTTTTTATATACTGGCGGAATGATAATCGTCCTCTGGTTAATGGTTACCTTTGGGGGTGTAGATTTATAGAATCTACTGGTACTTTCATAGCAAGTACTTTTTGGGGGCAAGCTATCTTCCAACGCTATAGCGCGCTTTTCGAGAAAACTTAAGAAATCTACCATGGAAGGCATTTTATCTAAGTTCCTATCTAATTGATAAGCTCTGTTAGTTATTTGATCTAATTTTCTTGTTAGAATGGAAATAAGCAACATGTCCCATGTATCGATGGGTTGCTCCAGATTTTTTAATGCGTGCAATTGCTGCTGCACATTTGACACAAAAGACCTTATAGAGGCTGCAGTGCCTTTTTGCATTATCGGTAAATCTAATAGCATGCCAATATGATTTCCTATTAATCGAGCTTTATTGTCAAACCTCTTTTCTAACATGTTTAATGCTTCCTGGTAAGAATGATTCACGAGTGGCAAATTAACAATGACTGCTAAGGCATCATCCGTTACATACTTTCTTAAGTAAAACAATTTCTGACAATCTGACAAAGACCTGTTATTGTCGATAACAGCCATGAACAAGTCATAGAATGGCTTAAACTTTGTAAAATCTTTCCCATCATAGGGAGTTATATCAATAGTTGGTAACTTACAGGTTGACACATTATGGCATTCTGAAACCGACTTCTTACCTATCTGCTTTAATGAGGCATTAATTTTGGCTAGCACATAATAATATTTCTCCTCAAGGGGACCAACCTGCTCGCTGTCTTGATCGTCCATACTTAGAATGTCCAGTTGCACTGCTTCATAGCTTTTTAGTGTAGTTGTGAGCTTCTCCTTTCTAGCCTCCAGGATGTCGATTGTAGCGGACGCAAAGCTGATGGGATCGTTTACGAAGGTCTCAATGCGCGTGATTGTCGCTTTGCATTGAGCTCGAAGGAGACGCAGCTTTCGTATTGCTTCCTTTTGTTCCGACATTGTGAAGTACGGCTAGATAAAACACTCTGTGTACGAACGAAAACACTTTCACGGTAAATTTTAACACTAAAAACGCAATTTGTTTGGAATGTGTTGATAGAACACGACGAAGACACTGACATATGACAGCTTGAGTGACAAATAGGCGGGCGGGATTGTTTATGGTAATCGATACCACGCATCCGTATTGCTAACCTACAGATACGAATTCCCGCTCCACAAAAGTGAGGTTATTTGATTACGCTTGAAAATAACCAAAATTCGATGTTCAGTCAGATACTTGATGATGATGATGCTCGCTTTTATGCTCGTTTCTCCTTGCTTCTATAGTTCTCGTTCTATAGGACGAGATTCCGGGCCTCTCGTACCAAGCCTGGGAGTAATGGCGCCGACTTGTATAGAAAGCCGACAAGGCACCACGCACACCTTTTTCGTAAATTTCGAAGAAAAGCACAGGGCACTGATTTTAACACTCTCGAAGGACCACCCACGCATGTACGAGAAATAAAATGCGTTGGATACTGTTTTACTGGGTTTTATTAATTAAAAGAAGAAAATGCAAAATAGACTTGTTAACTCGTGAGAACATCAAAAAAGGAAGTGGTGTTGCCCGCACTTTACACAAAAATCTTACCTATTTATTATTTAACTTACGTCACAGCTACCAAATTTAACGCATACGAGCCCATATATTCGGCCGACAATTTTACTGGACTATTCTACTGAATAGTTGACATTTTCGATATCACTATCAGAAACAGTGATTTGAATGTCTTCCGATGACTTATTTTCCTCCCCAGGATTAAAATAAATGACGATGAGTTTCTCAATATTTTCAATATTTAATCGATTTCTTTTTGTACTTAAAATCCATTTATATGTAGAAAAAGACCTTTCGACGTCAACAGACGTTAAAGGTACATTTTTGTAATAGGAAAGTAGATTTTCATTTAAACCTTTTTCAATATCGTCGCAAATGTCTCTTAATACGTTTAAATCGGGGTTTATGGCTATTACATTTTCTAATTTAATTTTTACTTGATCAGACGAACACCAGCTTAAAACAGCACATGTTTCATCAAATCCATGAAATTATTCTGTTCAAGTTAAATTAGTATTTTGTAAAGACTTTTGAATTATTTTATAATATTCGTCAATATAATCTAAATCACTTTTTAAATTGTCTTTATTTAATACTAATTTTGCTAGCCTAATTGATAAAGAATCAGAGCTTTGTAAAAGTCTTACAACAGTACTAATTTCCTCGTAATATTTGGCATAATAAGAGGCTGCTTCTAACCATGTACCCCACCTTGTAATTACTGGTTCCGGCGGCAACGGGATGTTGGGAAACTTTCCCCTTAACAGTTTTACTCTGTTAGGAGCTTTCAAAAATATTTTTTTTACATTTGATATCAACATATCAAAATCAGAATACTCTGCACGTATTTGTTCTGCAACGCGATGAAGAGCGTGTGCTAAACATGTAACATGTTTCATGTTGGGAAAATAATTCTTTAAAAATACGTCCTGCTTTTAACATACACACATCAACACCGTCTAGGGATATTCAGAATTTCTCAATTTATTCAAAAATTGTGTTTACTAACAAACAACATGTATATATTTTTGTAAAGCCTACTTATCAGACTATGATTTAGAATACAACAAAATATTGTTTTATGCTTAAATATTTTTTTATTTTAAAAAACGCAAAATGTGAAATAATGTTAAATTTAAGATAAAATGTCTATCTAAGGAAAAAAATTAAGTAAAACGAAATTATTAGGTTTTTTTATTTGAAGTTAAAATTAGTAGTCAGTGAAACCACCCATGACGTTAATCACGGCCCTGCAACGGTTTTTCATGCTTTGAATCAGGTTGTCAATATCTTTCTGCGGAATATTGTCCCAGGTCCTGCTAAGATGCAAAAAAAGTTGCTCTTCAGTCGCAACATTTGGAGGCAGCCCCCATTCCTCAAAGCCCTTCTTTGAAGCATATCCCACGCGTGCTCTATGGGGTTTAGGTCTGGTGACTGCGCGGGCCAGTCTAAGACCGACACGTCGTGCTCCTCTAGCCAGCTGGTCACCACTCGCGCAGTGTGCGGACGGGCGTTGTCGTGCATGAGCGTGAAAACTTGGCCCATTTGCAGTCGATGGGGATAGATTATTGGTGTTAGCACCTGATTACGGTATTTTTCGGCAGTCATAGTGTTTCTGATCCAAACGAGGTCTGTTCTTCCACCAATACGAATTCCCGCCCAAACCATAATTGTTCCGCCATGGTATGGATGGACCTCCTGAGGGTGTTGCAGACGGTTGTCACGACCAGAAGCTCGCCATACGCGTGCTCTACGTGAATCAGGATGAAATCCGAATCGGGACTCATCGGTAAACAACACTACCGACCACTCGATATCTTCCCAAGGCAAATGTTCTCTAGCCCACTGTAATCTTCGTCCACGATTTCCTCTGCGTAGTGCTAGAGTACGAAGCGGCCTGCGAGAATGAAGGTTAGCCTCGTGCAGTCTTCTCCTCACAGTTTGGTCACTGACAAGCACCTGGTGGTCTGACTGGAGCGTTTGAACCAACGCATGGCCGTAACATTTGGTTGTCTTCTCGCGGCCACTTGCAAAAATCGGTCTTGTCTTTGGGTAGTTATCTGCTTTCCGCCTGGATGCCTTTCAGCCACTTCACCAGTAGCACGATAACGTGACCACAATCTTGATATCACGTTTTGTCTTGTTCCAATCTCCTCGGCAATACTCCGTTGAGTAGCCCCAGCTTGGAGCATTCCTACTGCCCTTAACATTTCGTTTCTTGTTAAATGACGCCGCTGCATGATGCATACAGTTGTATTAAATTGTAATTAATCAAAAAAAAAAAAATTAAAACTTCAATTTGTTTAAACAAAATGCTTAAAACTGCGAACGAGCTATTTCTCCGCAGCAAAAGTAGGGTAAAAACATCGAAAAAACGAAAAGTCCTTACCCTATCGGGTAAAAAACATGCTCGTGGAAAATACGAATGCGATCATTCTTCCACTCCGCCGCGCCTATTAGTCATAAAGCTGATCTCGATTATCACAAAATACAAATTTGCAGGCAGTTTTGGCTTTTGAAAATGTCAATCATTCTTTTTTTAGTCTGTGTCGCTTTTCACATGGTAACACTGCCATTATGAACTCCGATCAAAAACTCAAATACATTGTCTAATTATGTAATCCTGGTGGTTTGAAATAATTTGAATACAATTTTGACAAAAAAGTAAACAAACAAATATGTTCTGGCATTTCATTGGCTGTTGCCACGCCGTTGCTAAGGAAAACTGATTTGTTTTGGCTATTTCTCCGCAGCAAAAGCCCCCTAACAACCAGATACCCGGATAACAGAAACTGGAGATTATCATACCCAACAAACCTAGCAAATCATGTCACAAAGCTGTAGCTAAATTGATAAAAGTTACCAGGCGATCATGACTTCTAAGAACTATTTTTATCCCGTATGGATATCTAAATCTATACTAATATTATAAAGCGGAAGAGTTTGTTTGGTTGTTTGTTTGTTTGAACGCGCTAATCTCAGGAACCACTGGTCCGATTTCAAAAATTCTTTCAGTGTTGGATAGTACATTTATTGAGGATGGATAAAGGCTATATTATATTTCCAAAAAAAATTAGGGATCCTCACTAAAAGTCCAATAATGTAACACAAGGTGTGAAAAAAATTACCCATAAATTTCTTACAGCGCGTGCGCTGCGAAAACTATTGGATAGAGAATAAAACTATGTACTACAACTTTGTAGAACATGTAATTGTCTACTAAAAACATCGCGACACCATATGTGCAACTATTGTGGTTATCTCACAATAAGTGTTTTTGTAATTTTTGTTAATAATTAAAATGCCGTCGCTTTAATAACCATTTTTTTTGTACCTTGGTATTAATGGTAAAATTAATATTAAAAATGTAAGTATGTTGCAACCAAATAAGTATTAAGTATTGCGCGCGCATGTATGAGGGAGTGGTAGCGCGGTCGGCTCCTTGCAAAGCGGTTGTGCTCAGTGATACTTTTTAATACTTCTTTTTTAGGGTTCCGTACCCAAAGGGTAAAAACGAAACCCTATTACTGAGACTTCGCTGTCTGTCTGTCTGTCTGTCCCTCTGTCCGTCTGTCCGTCTGTCCGTCTGTCACCAGGCTGTATCTCATGAACCGTTATAGCTAGACGGTTGACATTTTCACAGAAGATGTATTTCGGTAGCCGCTACAACAACAAATACTAAAAACAAAATAAAACAGAAATTTAAGAGGGGCTCCCATACAACAAACGTGTATTTTAGTTATTGTTGTCAATTTCCGTATCTAATTAGATTTTGTATTATATAATTTTTGTACAGATGTTATAAGTACAGAATAATAAATAAACAAATCTAGCTGTGTAGCCCCGGCATTAGCTGTGTAGTCCCGGCATAGAATAGGGTTACCCCATCTCATCCCGTGGGTGTAGTAAAGGCGACTAAGGGATCTGAGGGAGATTAGCAAACCTTAAGAACTCCCCGCGCGGTGGCGGATAAACTGCTTGATCCCTAAGAGGGTTGGTGTCAGGCAGGCGGCCGGCCGTAAAAACATTGCCAAATCTAATTGCAGAAGGTATGGTCAATGATGACTTACCGACTGTGCCGACCCCAAATAAAAAAAAACAATTTGGGGTTTAGCGGCCCGGGCTCCCGAGAGTCGGAAGAGACCGGGAACATCGCTCAGATGAGAAGAAATAAATAAACAAATCCTGAAAGTCACTTTTCTACGCGAACGAAGTCGCGGGCACTGCTAGTTCTTAGATAAAAATAAAAATAGGAAAATACGTTATGTTCTAATAGCCTAAGAGCCCGTGAACCCCAGACCTTCGTTATTTTGTAAGAGCTGAAAGTTTGTCAGGGCATGCTCCTATACACAGGTAAGAACGCAGGACTATTATGAAGATTGGCTTGTAGTAGCTTTGCGTACCTGCGTACAGGCTTTCCTTTGTCTGGCAAGGGATTGGAACTATCAAAAATGTCTGGCTAATGAGGAGACATCATCTACTTATTACCCAAGTATTATATATAAAAATCAGCTTTTATACTATAACGTAAGTAGAATTATAATTTCATGAACATTGGGTGTCTGGCAATGAATGACGTGATTTTTAATAATATTCTGAAGGTAATACCTAAAAATCACACTTTATTATTTGATGAATTTAGATCGATAATTTTACACACCTTTAGTACCGTTTACCTGCCAAAGCCACTACAAGCCAAACTTCATAATAGTCCAGCGTTCTTACCTGTGTATAGGAGCATGCCCTGACAAACTTTCAGCTTTTATAAAATAACGAAGGTCTGGGGTTCACGGGCTCTTGCTCTATAACATTAGTCGTGTTCCTACATTGTAATCAATGACAGAGATAGAGAGACGTTCCAGACTGCAGCGCGAAAGAGATAGCAATCACTCCAGTAGTGATGTGCCGAGTACGGCTTGACTCGAGTCAGACTCGATTCTTCCGGTGGACTCGCTTATTCGAGTCCCAATTTATTTGGATTCGAGTACGCCGGACTCGATTCCGGTACTCGAGTCCGGCGTACCCGAGTACTGGACTCGATTCCGGTACTCGAGTACTGGACTCGATTCCGGTACTCTGGACTCGAGTCAGGAAGAATCGATTCCGCACTCGCTTACTGGATTCTATTATGCGATTCCAACTGACTCGAGTTAGTTGACACGCGCGTTCTCCATCTCTGTTTCACTCACTCCACGCAAAGTTTCGTTTTCCATAGGTACTTACATAAATTTACTCGAAAAAAAATGGTTCCCGCCGAACCGTCAAACTTCGACTATCCGTTCGTAAGAATTTTTATTCAAGAATAATATTGTCTGTGGTAGTCCAATCAATATTATTGTTTGTGGCTGTTCAATTCAGTTAAACTTTGAATAAAACCATACATGTTGTAAAACAATAATAAATCTTGGGGAATTAAGGAATAAGGTCTACAGTCGCTTGACACACATTGGTGATGCGAGTCCGGAATTCGAGTCTGGGATTCGAGTCTGGGATTCGAGTCCGGGATTCGAGTCCGGACTCGAGTCTGGGATTCGAGCCCGGACTCGAGTCCGTATAAACCGACTCGAGTCGACTCGAGTCACAAAAACAGCGACTCGGCACATCACTACACTCAAGCGAAATTGAAATCGGAGATTCCCCGACTTCATATTGCGTTAGTACCGTCAACAAAAAAGTTAGGTGAAATAAATTAAATATTAGGTATGTAAATAAAAAAACTAAAATAATATTAATATTTTTTAATGAGTCTTTATTACAATAACAAAAAACAACTACTTATAGATACTACAAGAAATGATATATTATACGATATGTACTTTAAATAGGTTTAAATCAATATTTGGAGTGATAGTGTGAAAACAACAAATAGGAGTCGTTTACTTTAATTTTCCATAGTAGGTACCTATGTTTATTCCAGGAGTAAATCTCCATTGATAACATTATCGATTGGCGCAATAAATTATGGTGATTATTTTAAATTGTAAAATTTAAAAAAAAAGAAACAATTTCAGACTTTGTGACAGCAATGGATGAGTTTTCCAAAAATCGAACATGATTACACGCAGCGCTTTATACTATAAATAAAAAAAGCGTAATGTATCTTAATCATAAGTGTTTTTATGAAGATCGCAGAACACAAGTTAAAAAACAATCGAAAATTTCCGTTAGAGTTTGATAATGGGGTAGTTCATAAAAAAGTTTTGTCACAGTTGCCTTTATTAATATAAATAATCTTAGTAACAACATTATTAATTATAGCAATATGATCATGAATGTTATGAAGAAAAAAAATCTGAAAAATAAAATTAGGTATGATTTTAAACTGTTCTTGGTAGTAACAGTACCTATTAATAAAAAAAATATGATCACTAACTGTTATGAGCTCCGATGGTAGTAGGTAATAAAAAAGTCGGAATAAAAAAAGTATGTAAAATAATATTATAATTATGAACTCAAATCGGTAGTAAGACAAAGAATAGTACTTATAGTTTTATGTGAGCCAATATGGACCCCTAAGAAACACTGGACTGATGGTTAAGTAAGACGAATCTAATGATACATTAAGAGGATCGTCTCCATTCTCTTTCTCCATACAAACGTAGTTTAAATTTTCCTCCCTGGATAAAGACATTAGAGCAAATATGTTTATGCCTTTAAACCTATATCTGTCATGACAATGCATCTACCTTTTTTTTTCTAATAAAAATAATAAAATGAAAAAAATAAAAGGGTAGATGCATAGTCATGACAGATATAACTACGTTTGTATGGAGAAAGAGAATGGAGACTATCCTCTTAAAGAAATCCATCGAGTTGCTTGAAAGATACGAGGGAATAATAGTAGATTGTGTACCAAGGGAGAAAAGACTATTTCTCCCTTGGTATACAGGGAGGGAGGGATACTTTAGTAGAATCCTGAGCGAATGAAGGGATTCAAAGTATCTCACTCGAGCGAAAAATAGTGTTTGCTCCCGAGGTGAACATTCTACTTTTCATCACCCTCTATGAGAAAATGAGTAACGTACTTTGACCATTGTTCCCGTGACAGTAACTAACTACCAATTTTTATCAAAACCTTCTACCTTATTCTTCTACCAAACTACCATTTTCTACTAAACCTACCATTTTCCATCAATAACTACCATTTTTTACTACATCCTACTATTTTCTACCAAAAACTGCCGATTCTACTAAAAACTACCATTTTCCACCAAACCTACCATTTTCTACCAAAAACTACCATTTTCTACCAATACCTACCATTTTTCACCAAACCTACCAATTTCTACCAACGTTACCGTTTCTTACCAAAACCTACCATTTTCTACCAAAACCCTCCATTTTACCAATATTCTATCTGTACGGTCGAACACCCATCGCTCACCTATCAGACACATGAGTTGCTTAACCTGCTCGGTCTATCACCCATCACTTACCTATCAGACACGCAGTACGGTGATAGGAACTCTTTGTTAATTGAAACTTTTTAAAAATATTCACATTCCAAATTCAAATCTCATTATTGCCCTGCTAGCAGGAAGAAAAAACGCTATGAAAATGCCTGCTAGGAACATCGCCAGCAAAGCGCTACTTCTTGCCCTGTTGACAGGGATTAGACTAGTTCTTTTCGAATAGATGGGATGAAAAGAATATTACAAACATACAAGATAGGCGCGAAACACTGAACCCTTTCCTTGCAGCCGGGTTATAAAAATAGGTTGATTTATGAAATTATCTCGAAAACTATGTACCTTCAAATAATGATAATTTATTGCGTTTCTGTCGTTTTGTCTTACTTGATATTGCTGAATCAGTTTTGTGCATGTTATGGAGCCTGACATCGCAGTAGGTACTTATCAATACTTAAACTATTCATTCATTTCTGTTATGCTGACCGTACCAACGCCAACGAATCGAACTCGCTGGATCACACTTTTTGATGAGTTTAGTGTGATTTTTGCACGATGGTCGGACCAAGTATCGGAACAGCTGGAGATACCGCTTAGCACGGCTCTTCATCAGGCCACCGACAGAGATCACTGGAGGAAGACGATTGCCAGATTGCATACCAGGGGTCACGATCCTCATCAATGAGGGAACGACGGAGGAGGAGGAGTGTGATTTTTATAGATGTAATGAATGAAGCAAAACTATACTTACTTATTAATTACACAATTGGAATAACACAATTATGAACAAATTCTTAAAATTAAACGCTCTGTTTGCCTGGTACAAACGGTTTTTTTTTTGTTTGGCATGAACGAACGAAAGGAATGAACAATATTATAAAAATCCACAGATAATTTAATGTTCGACCGAACTGAATATTTCATCTGACTGGCAACAATAGCAAACCCCCCCACCCCTCCACAATTAAAAAAAAAAAATTGCTGCGTGAAAATAGCCTCTGCCTTAAAACTGCGTTAAGTAAATTTAAACTTTCGAACTCGCTACAATAATTGCCGCGCTAATCTTGTTTTTAATTAATTTTTTAAAATTCAAATTTGGAATCATACTATAAGGCCTACACAATAAGGTTCCATTAAAATATTTTTAAATCGGCCAGTATTTTTTAAGTTTAAGAACTTTATATAAAATATCCCTAGACGATGTTGATGTGTGTAATTTAAAAGCTAAATAATCAGGCTTTCCAAATCATTTTTCTAGTTTTTATTAAATTGAGATTTGAATTGCAAAGTGCAAAGTCGAAAAACTTTAAACGCGATTTCCCACAAGCTTGAAAAAATGAATTATTGCACTTTTTTATTAAACGAGCGCTATCTCTATAACAAAGTTCGCATCTTAGGTCCTTTAAAAAAAATAACGCACCTGAAATTCGCTAGCGCTATCCCTTTCACGCAATGCCCTTTACCAACGTAGTACGCTGCTTTACCTTAAAGAGAGCACAGTGTTGTGATGGTGACGCAGCACGGTGTGCTTTACACCCTTATAGAGAGCACCCTATCTGCACCCCGCGGTTCAACCCCGTAAGTCCCGGTCCCGCGAGAATATCAGGATCAAAAGCAGCATTATATCCTTTTCCACGGTCCCGTCTATCTCTTTATCAAAATACGCTAGGCGCATCTTATGTCCTTCTTTAAAGCGTCTAAAATTCGCTAGCGCTATCCCTGTCACGCAATGCCCTTTACTAACGTAGTACGTTGCTTTACCTTACAGAGAGCACTCTATCTGCGCTTCGCGGTTTTAACCCCGTAAGTCCCGATCCTGCGGGAATTTCGGGATCAAAAGTAGCATATGTCCTTCTCCAAGGTCCCACCTATCCCTATACCAAAATTTATCAAAATCGGTTCAGCGGTTTATACGTGAAAGCGTAAACAGACAGACAGACAGAGTTACTTTCGCATTTATAATATTAGTAAGGATTTCATCATTACATGCCTGGATAAGATTTGCTGAATTTATTTTACATTTGGGTTACAAATTGAAGGTGGGAAAATGGAAGACCAGAAATGTAGAAAGTAACGCTATGATAGCCGCTGAAAAGAAACGAATTCAATATGAATTTTGGCAAAAACTTGGTTTGCATGTCGACAAACCAAGACAAGGTGGAGGCACGTATACTGATGGCAATATGGCGCACGCCATCATGTGTGTTGTTCACAGAATTTATTTATTTATTTATTTATCTTTCAGCATGCAAAAGTTCATCAAATAACTGGTGTCAATTTACAACTTATAAATAGACTACATACCATTTAAAGAATTATGTCTTGTGGTTACAAAATTAATCTGGTGAAATTCCAAAAATATTGGACGAAATCAGCTGCTGTTTTTGTGTGGAATTACCCATGGTACTATATGCCAACTTCACTCCACTCATCCATGGGTCAAGAATAATATAATAATGTGAAGTAGCTATAGGCTTAATGAGTGAAGATGCACAAGAGAGCAGAAATAAAGACGTAAGGAATTATAGGGAGCGATTTTCAAGAAAAATTTCTAGAGAGTTAGCAATGGAAGACACGTTCAAGAGACTTTTAGTGTCTTCCGATCCATATATAACGGGATAACGAAAATTAGCCCAAAAAAAATCGCTTCAAATGTGCCAAAATGTTTTAGACTTACTAGAAGAACCAAATATTACATAGAACATGGAATAAAAATGTCAAAGTTATCATTCTGCTGTTTTCATTACTCAACAATCCTTTATAAATACGATTCCTATAATAATAAGTAATTTTTAGGTTTTGTCCGACTTTTAATGATATTTTGCCTGAGTGGACCGCCCCTGATATCTTCAGAGCCACGATGTCGACAAAGAGGTTTTATTTTTTACTAAAGCATTTGCGATTTGATGATATGACGACCAGAACAGAACGTGCAAGCTGTTAATATGGCCGCTATGCGAAATTGCTATTTGGATTTTGAGTGGCTATTCACCTGCTGCTAATAGACGGCTTTATTGGAGTAATCATACAGATACAAGGAATGAGCTTATTTACAACTCTATGCGTCGTAACAGGTTTGAGGATTATGCGGTATGTGCATTGTGTTGATAATGATAATATCAATACGGAAAAGAAGAAAAAGTTGGAGAAGGAGAAGGCAATTACCTCTGACACTGTTGATGATGATGCAGCTAACAATGAGGAACAATAAATTCATGCTGCAAGAATTAACTGACCCCTGTAGCCTTCCATCAGTCAGTGTCAGTAACAGCTTAGAGAGTTGGCTTCAACCCTGAGGTTGATGTTGTGACATGTAGACAAATGGATAGGAGGCTAAAGGAAGCTTTTGATACTGGTGATGGATCTCAGTGCTCATCAGATGATGATGAAGACACCAGTGAAGAATATCATCGCAACAATCGTTTTCGTTGCAATCGCCGCCTGCCCAAAGCGATTATTCATAAGCCTAATAAATGGGGATTTAAAAATTATGTACGGGCCGGAGTTTCAGGCATAATATATGATTTTATTATGTACGGAGGAGAAGACACATTCAGAAATTTACAGAAGAAGAAGAATCTCTTGGTTTCGGAGCTCAAATCGTAATTGCACTTTGCAAATCTATCGAAAAACAACCAGCCACAATCTATTGTGATATTTTTTTCTCGTCACCCGAACCATTTTACAGATCAGACATTTAGTCAATAACGTGATTGGTTACTAAAATCTTTTAACATTAAAATTTTTTGTCATTGTCATGACTTGACATAAACACATAGTAAAATTTGTACATTCTGACACAGGCACGATATAGCGTAAATATAATCTGAATTTTCGTCATTTTGTCACTATGACGTTCTAACCTGTTCAACTGTTGTACTTTTTGTCACTTACACAATACAACCCCTTGGACGTTCAGACGTGTGAACAGCTTAGTCCCGGAAGGTCATAAACTAAGGGCCAATTTTATCAGTTCTACGTTAATCGGAGTTTGATAAAACTAAGATTAATTTGATCACGTTTACATATTGCGTTCGATCTTGGTTCAAGTACAAATGGATTTTACCGGCTACATTTTGATCGTGTTCATGAAAACCAAGTTTTCGGCAACCTAATAAGGTAAACTCGCAATTGATTGAAACAATCATAGACAAAACGATGATGAGCGATGGCAAAATGGCTGCCACGCGATGCCAAATATTAGAGAAAAAATAAGAATAGTCTGACAATTGCAATTTGTTACAAGGTTACAAAATTATTCCCCTACAAAATGGAAAATTAAATTTGTGTTTTAATAATTTCAATTGCATTATTTTATTTCATCACTATAAATATATTTATTTTTGTTAATTAGGTATCAATGTAACTATTCTATACTTAATTATTATCAAAATAAAGAAGTTGATTATGTAAATTAATGAAATCATCTTTTGTTGTGGATATTTCTATTCATAACTGGCAATACTAACGTAGCTATTTGGGAAATTTTAAATTCTGTCATATTTGCGGTGTCGGTGGTGTTTATTGTGATTGTGCTTTCGGATTTGAATCTATACGAACTGCAAAGGAAGTGAAAATGAAACGTAAAAGGGAGCCTACATTCGCCGCGAGTGAAAAAAATACGCTTATAGAGTTGGTGAAGTATTTTGATATCGTTGAAAATAAAAAGACGGACAACGTGACGATACGTGCCAAAAATGAACAGTGGCAAAAATTGCCACTGAATTAAATTCTTCTTCCTATCTCCATCCCAGAGTGTATCCTTAAAAACATGTTGGGAGAATTTAAAGAAAAGGGCGAAGAATTTGATTACCTTGCGTAATCAACATCATTTGGCTACAGGTGAGTACACACTTGAAAAGTACCTAAAACCTTAGAAACTTTGAGTAATTTCTCTTTATCTAATCTGTACCTACCTTTTTTTATATACCTAACAGGTGGAGGTCCCCCAAAAAAATTTAACGAAGATCCGGTCATTGAACGTGTATCGGAGATAATCCAAACAGGAGTGACCGGCTTCGTTAACCCATTTGATACGGACGGCGCTCATGTTCTAGGTTAGTATAATATTATTATCTATACAATAATATCATGCTTTGTCCTGAATGACTGACTGACTGACGGATCAACGCACAGCCGTTTAGGCTGTGCGTTGATCATAGTGACCTGAAACTTGGAAGATGTGTTCTTTGTATGAAGTAGGCATCCAATAACAAAGAATTTTCCGAAATTCTAGTCCTTACGGGGTGAAAAAGGGGGAAGTTTGTATGGGACAATGTGATTCCTTGGTCCAATCTACTTAAAATTTTACTATTTAGAACCATTATCGACTTCTACGCGGCCAATGTAACGGGCAAAAGTTAGTATTAAATAAAAATCAAATCATCTAATCATATCTATTTGTGATTGTCTGTAATTGGCTCTGTGTTTCTATTTCTTTTCATTTCATTTCCTTAAAATAAATTAGTGATACTTTGTAGATAGCTTATGTGCATTCTTTTTACAGCAACTGGTGGCAGTACAGCAGATGTTGGTACCAGTGCAGCAGTAGCTGGTAGCAGTACTGCAGCTGAAGTCGAGGTTACGCCTACTAGTGGTATGTGTTTACAAATTCTGAAATATATGTTGCTAGATTCCCTTTTAAATAAATAAATAAAATTTTATTTATTAAAAGAATTTACAGGTTACTTATACAACTATTTTACATTTCTGTGTATTAACTGTGACAATAATTAGTACAAGTACAATTTTATCAGCGGTCCCTGCACTAAGCAAAGCTTGTATCGCAGGAGACCAGCGGTGAGTTTATAATTGCGTAAGTTTCGGGAAAGTCACTGAAGTATCGAAGTATCACTGAAGTATATAGTAAACATGAAATTTGTAACCACATTATGAACTTAAATATCAAAAATGAGAAAATTAAAAAACGAAAATGAATTTAAATTTGAAAAACTAAGAAACATAGCACAAGGAATTGGATGGCTAGTTCTCTATAATGTATGTGAGTAAGTAAGGTGAGAGTATGTATGCGTGTGAGGGTGAAAGTGGGGAACGCAGGGGATGAGCGAACGAGACCGTTTGCCCTCGCAACTCGTCCTCTTAAGAGTCTGCTATCGGGAAAACGCATCTCGCTTTTACCGAGAGTTAAACAGTTAGAGAAGGGGATAAGAGATGACGAGCAAGGGTGTAGTTTGTGATGATGTGCATGAGTATGACTAGACGTGTTTATTGGAATGGATGGAACAATTGGGACCAAAATACGGACTTGGGTAGAATGTCCTCTGTCTGGTCGTAGTCAAGTCCAAGGAGCCATTTTTCCACAGTTATTTTAAATTGCCTGTTGGAGCTACAAGCTTAAGATTTTTTAAAACAAAATTAAACAGATAAGCTGACATATAGAGGTGAAACCGCCTTTTTTTAATAACTAGCATTATTAGCATGAAAAGATAACTCATTATCTTTTTAAATATAATTCTACTGTACGTGTGTATGTCACTGAACTCCTCCTAAACGGCTGGACCGATTTGAATGATTTTTTAGTATGCGTTTGGGTGGCGCCCTGGATGGTTTAGATTCACAAATCAGCCTGGCAGATGGCGCTGCAGTCGGTATCCAGGTTATTCATCTATACTGCAAAACAATGTTTGCCGGGACAGCTAGTAACTATATAATGTATATTTCAGATCACCTAGTTGTTGAACCAACAGAGTGTGCTGAAACATATACCGCATATACTATTGTAAGTATTCAGAATTATTTAGGACTAAAATATTTAAGTAAGATAAGTTTTTTAATATTGATTGAAATCTATATACTGTAAATCACTACATAGTATAAAACAAAGTCGCTTCCCTGCCTGCCTGTCCCTATGTATGCTTAGTCTTACTACGCAACGGATTTTGATGCGGTATATTTAATAATCTGAAAAGTAATATTACGAGACACATTAATAAGTCATAAACTGTGTAATATGTAATTAATATATCACACTCACAGACATAGATCAAGATAGACGGCATAAGTTTACCTACCTTGCGTGGAAATAGTGTGATCTATGATCACACTCTTGCTCGGCCTAAGTCAGTCTGCTTGAGACCACTGGCATGTAAACACGCGACCATCGTGCGTAACGTAAGAACGAAAATGGTTAATTGTGCAGTGCTCTCGTGCAGAAACGCGTCGAAAGCAGTTGGCCGAGAAAATAACGGTATTTCTTTTCACAGGTAAGTACTTTTGAACACTGATAACCCCGGATTTAATATGTAAAACAATTATTAAGAATTAATTTTTGATCAGCATCACTGGTACAAAGATAATTACGGAGCTCGGACGCAGTGAACATATCGCTACGCGTATACTTCCATTGCGGGTTTTACTTGACGTGATGCCTTGCGTGCTGAGAATGCATACCGCATTCTCAGCACGCAGTGAAAATCGCAGCAAACGATACTGTTATGTGAACCGAACGTCATGGTATGAGTCTTTCCTCATTCCTCTGTCTGATTTTAAGAATAGTGCTGTGTATGTTCCGATCTTTTGAATCGATAAGACAGCGGAATGAGAATCGATTTTTTTGAGACAGCGGAATGAGTTTGTTTGGCGAGATAGCGAAATGAGATATTTGATCTTCTACCACGAGGTCGATTAAGTGTTCAAGAAACACATTTTTCATTGCATCCAAAGTTCAAAAGACGAGACAGCTTATACCTACTTTTTTTGTTATCAGTAGAATCTACTTTCAGCTTTCCACAGGATCCGAAAATTAAGGAAAAATGGATTGATGCGACAGGAAATGGAAAATGGTTTCCAAACAAACACAGCAGGATTTGTTCAGTTCATTTTGATCAAACCTGCTTCGACAATACCAAGAAATTGCGACGGTTGTTCAAAACCGCTTATCCGACTATAGGTGTATTGAAGTTGGTAAGACATAGGTACAATGTGTGTGTGTGTGTGTGTGTGTGTGTGTGTGTGCGCGTGTGTGTGTTTATTTGTAATTAATACGACGCATCGTATGCCACAGATAAACAGTCAACCTTCTTCGGAGAAAGACGATACTAACAACACACCAAGGAAGAGAAAAATGGAAAAAGTGAGTACCTACTTACTTCTATTTTTTTCTTCATTAATGTACCTAAGCTGTCGTTTTGTATTAGATTGTAATTTTTTAACATGTACCTATTACAGGACGCCGATGAACCATCCACATCAGAAGAGATCCCATTATATACGCCAAAGAAGAAAAAAATTCTAAACCAACTGAACAGAGCTAAGCGAACGATAATAGAGCAAGAAAAACACATTAAACGGCTGCAGGAACAAAACCGACGCAAAGTCAAAAAAATACTTACCCTTGTGGCATTACTGACATGCTTGAAAAAGAAAACCTTGGTCAGTGACGAGCAAGCTGAAAGCTGAAAACATTAAATGTTACGACTAAAGAGCTTTATTCAAGACAAATGAAGAACGCAAAGGGAACGGTTACAACATCAAAATACTCACCAGCACTTCGGAGTTTTGCATTAACGTTACACTATTATTCAAGCAAAGCATACAATTACGTCAGAAAGGTTTTCAACTTAAGCTTGCCACATCCTGCCACAATCCGAAACTGGTCCAAAGTGATTGATGGCAATCCTGGTTTCACTACTGAATCATTGGAAGCTTTGAAGTTGATGGCAAAAAAAAACAAAGGTCCCTTGTATTGCTGTCTAATGTTGGATGAAATGGCGATAAGGAGGAAAATTGAATGGGACGGCAAGAAATTCCAAGGCTACGTGGATTTTGGTGGTGGCTTGGATACTGACGAAGTCCCGGAAGCTAAAGAGGCCTTAGTATTTATGGTCACCGCACACTGTGAGATTTTCAGAATCTAGCGTAACTTAATTCCTTTTTTTTTTTACATCAAGTTCATATTATTTTGTTATAGGATAACAGTCAACAAACGAAGCAAACATAATTTAATATTAACTTACAGAGTGGCAACACAGTTTCGTATGTGGCAACCCATACATATCTCATATTACAAGATATGCTTTAGGAACAAGCTTTGAGTGAGTCATTGTGAGTTGTCGTGTTAAGATCCCATCAAAGTTGTGAGAAGCGATAAGTGTTTGTTTATAATATCCACTTCAAAAGGTAAGAGTTACTATAAATAATCTTTACTTACATAGCTTTTTTATTATTATACAGGTATACTTAGTAAAGACAACCCTTTTTTTTAGAAATTTGTAAAATTGCTTGAGATTACAAAATGTATCGGCATGTATCTCATTCAAAGTGTTATTTATATTGTTGTACACATATTAACCGAAAGAATTCCGTTTAGTTTCATTGTACATATTTGCACTTTTCAAACATTTTTTTCTTTTTTCGATAGGTATGAAGAGAAGAGACATTTTTGAAGTATGGAGTCGATCCAAGAAAAGCGATCGAAATGTGGCCATATCCACGCACATATTAGAAAAACACGGTCTGCTACATCTTGACAAAGTACCACGAGTTTTACAAGTGTTTGTAAGCAGCCTTAGCTCAAAAATACAAACTAAATGGGAACAATGTCAAAGACAGAATGCAAGATTTCTTTTAGCAAACAAAGCCTGGCTGGATTGTGATTTGGTACTACCAGACGAATTTTGTAACATGCTACCATCTACAAGTACGGCTACATTACTAAATAAATCAAAAGTGGGAAGGCCCACGAAACAATTCGAAGCCCCTGAAGTTGGATCAGCAAGTCAATCAGATGATGATGATGACGAAGAATCTGATGATGATATCTAAATATTCAATATCTTCTTGAGTGCCATTTGTTTTCATGGTTAGGTCAAAATGTTTTATTTGTGTATTTGTTATCTATGAATGTACAACAACTAAACCTACATATAAGTTTATGGTCAAGAATGTAAATGAAAAAATCATGTACATTGAATAGGTATATTTACAAAAAAGCAATAGACAGTATTTTATTTAGTCGTTTTTTGATTGTTTTTATTTTGTTTTTGTTAGTTTATTAATAATTGTTTTTATTTTATTTCTTTTCAGTTTATTAATTGTTTATTAAATATATATTTAAAGTGATAATGATAGGTAATTGCATTAATTCACTTTTTAATACTTTGTACCTACCTAATAGAACCTAATTGTTATTCAATTAAAATTTATTATTAGTTTCGATGTCTATTGGTTTGTTAATTATTTCATTTGTTTTTTTTAAATATGTAATTTTATAATAATTAAGTTAAGACAGACCTAATAAAAAATATTGTGTTATTATATTATTCAGAGTTTTTAATGTTTGCCCCCATAACTTATTTTACAACCTATTTACTTATATATATATATCATTAAATTACTAAATTGCATTAAGAAATGAATCTCCATCGCGCTAAGATATTATTTAATATCTCAGTATCTACTAAAACTAAAATTAAAGGCTTTTGGAATAAAAAGGAATTAAGTTACGCTAGATTCTGAAAATCTCACAGTGTGCACCGGTGTAAACGCAAACTGGAAGGTACACAACTACACCGCATTTTATTATTTCATATCAATATAGCATGTCACTATATCATTATAGTTGCCTGTTAACCTTGTGTAATTTTTTCAGGTTCCTGTTGGGTATTTTTTGATAGATGGAGCAAACGGTCAACAAAAAGCTAAATTAGTGTTACAGTGTCTTAGACATTTAAACGAATCAAACATTACTGTAGTAGGTTTGACGTTCGACGGATGCCCATCAAAATTGACCATGGCTAAAACTTTGGGATGCAATTTAGAACCTAATGACAGTATGAAAACCACATTTGGCCATCCTGTGACAAAAAAACCAATTGCTATATTCTTAGATGCTTGTCACATGATAAAACTAGTGCGGAACTGTCTTCAAGCCTATGGTAATATTACTGATGGCAATGGTGATATTATATCGTGGTCGCACCTTGAAAATTTACATAAACTTCAAAATTCAGAACATTTTCATCTGGCCAATAAATTACGAAAGCACCATATCAGTTTCCATAATCAGAAGATGAAGGTAAAGTTGGCCACCCAACTTCTGAGTAAAAGCGTTGCCACTTCACTAGATTTTTGTAGGGAAAAATTGAAAATTGCTGCTTTCGAAAAGTCTTCCGCTACAGCCGACTTCATACGTATTTTTGACGACCTATTTGATGTCCTCAACTCAAGAAATCTAAAACTGCATGGATTTAAGAGACCACTAAATTTAAATAACAAAACTCAAGTAATGGAATTTCTAACGAAAGCGGAAAATTACATTAAGACACTGCATACGTCAGAAGGAGATTTGTTGCTCAAAAGTGGCAGGAAAACTGGATTTGTTGGTCTCTTAGTGTGTATTAAGAGTACGAAAACACTATTCGACTACTTGATTGAAGGAGAAAAAATTAAGTTCATGTCTATGTACAGATTTAGCCAAGATCACCTTGAGCTATTTTTTGGCAATATACGGGCCCATGGTGGATGTAACAATAATCCGACATCAAAACAATTTCAGTCTTTTTATAAAAAAACTTCTGTGCCATGTAGAAATAAAAAACTATGACAGTGGCAATTGCGTAGAATTAGAACAAATTTCGATACTCAACTGTTCTTCAGCAGTAAAAACAATCAATGCTACAACAACACGCGGCACTCTCACTGACGGTGACGACGATGTTGAATATAAAGATCTAAACATGAGTAGTTTACGTGATTTTGATGACTTTTGTTCTAAGATGCCGAAAATGACAGAGTTTACCGAACAAATTATAACATACATTGCTGGGTATGTGGTACGAGCACTTGGAAAAATTATCAAATGTAATGAATGTAACAGTGCTTTATCATTACAAGAATCTAGGAACTGTCATACATATGATTTTATAACTTTCAAGGACAAAGGTGGGCTTGCATATCCATCCAAAGATACTATCCAGATATGTAAAGTGGCCGAACTAGAAATCAAAGAATTGATGAACAATTCAAAAAACTTTAGCATGAACCCGTCATTGAGCAAAGTCCAAATAACAAATAAGGTCTTACGTTACTTCATTATCAGCAATATTTTCAGCTCTATTGCTTTGCATCAATTTGATCAATCGCCGACAGAAAACCATTTAGTCAACCTAATGAAAGCAATTGCAAGCACGTACGTTGACTTACGTCTTCGATGTTTGACTAAGCACTTGAAATCTGTATCAACAAAAAGGCAGATATACAATAAGTTAATTCTATTCCAGGGTCAATAGTGATTTAATAACAAGTGATTTCAAGTGCTAAGTCTACAGGCTAAGAGTGGATTTGACCAATGTCAGATAAGCTATACTGCAGTTTAATATAAGGCTGGCCTAGTAATTACCAACTCCAGTTTCATTTCAAAATGTGCAGGTTATTTGAAGATTTTTTGACACTAGTTTCACTGATGACGAAGACTTACTACGAATCAAAATGAAACGGCAAAGTACATATTCACTTATATTTTTATTTAAGAAACGACTTATGAAAAATCAATGCCTAATATCTAATTACCAAATTATCCTTTTTGCATTCATTAGGTTAGGATACTTGATAACATTATAACGGTAGGTACTTAAGGTTTTGTTAACATAAATGTGAATTTTAGCAACTTTAGCAATTTTTGCGTTTTTAGGGATCCTGATTCAGACCCAGAGAACGCTACCACGCCACCAGCGAAAACAAATAAAATTATGATGGAGCGATACGAACCTACCGAGGAACAAGACGTTAGGAAGTCTGACCCTCAATGGAGTCAACCCCAAAGAGGCCGCCGAGGTCGGGGCCGAGGCCGCGGACGAAATCAGCATAATAATAGTACGCGAAAAACCTTTAATAATAAAAGGCAAGAGGATCACCGTACTAAGAAAGGCATTGAGACCATGAGTCAAAATCTGGCAGGGATCAAGTCGGAGATATTTGCCTTTGTGACAGATGAACAGTTAGCTAAATTAACTTCAAATGTAAATAAAACCGCTCAAATGTTACCAGTCACAACTAGAAATGTGGGATTGTCAACGGCAAATTTGGTATACACCGCCACCCAATATAGACACAACATAATAACACCTAATGTGTACAAAATGTACCGAGTCTTCCTGGCCGCATTCGAAGCTAGTTTTGGTAAATTTGTAGTTTTTAAGTTTAATTGTAATTAGGTTTTAATTTGGGGTTTTTAGTTTTTATTTTTAAGTATATGTATTTAAAAAAATATGTAATTGTATTGCATTGCTTTTTGTGATTTAATCATTATATATTTATATTTTAGCAACTAACTAAATAACCACATTAATTTTAGTGCTTTGAAAGAAAGTAAAAAAAAAACACTTATATTATATATTTACTTATATTTTAAATGCTCAACGATTATAAGAATGACTAAATGCAACAATCATATAAAATATGAATAATACAATGATATAAAATTACATGTAATATAAAATATATATATAATATAAAATACATATTGTTAGCGATCATCCCCTACTCGAAGTCTCCCACCACGCCGAGCCTATAAAAGACGATGCGAGCCGTGCAGGGTCTCTCATTTTTCCCGCCGATGTCGCTCGATACGGACAGACATAGATTCTCTCGAATAATTATTGCAGTCATTTGTTAATTTCCAGTAGTTATCAGTTATTTTCCGTTTGTTAAATTCATTTTTGATTTAAAATAAAACTGTTACGTTTGGTAGGTTTGATCGTTGTTTTTTTTATAGAAAAATAAGAAGAATAGCTTAGATCAGAAGTGGGATAGAACGCCTCGGTAACCGCTTTGGTTTATTTTTCGTGTTTATTCAATTTTGAAGAAATCGGTGCATATTTTTACCGTTAGTTTTAAATAAAAAGTAAGAAAATATGCCTGCTCGATCGAATCGAGGACGACAACGGCGTAGGGGGGAAAGCCCTCCGTCCAACAGTATAGGTCAGCAGCTGGAGACTATCCTGGGTCGTCTGTCGGCGCTGGAGCAGCGATCGATTCCTGCGGAGACCGGCATGATGCGTGCCTCGACTTCGGAAACGAGCTCCACGAGCGGGGACGCGCAACGCGGACCGCTGCCACTTCCCGCGCCAACTCCCGAACCAACTCCGTTGCCAACTTCAACCCTGGACAGTACGACAGTAGCCGAGAAGTTCCTTGAAGCATTGAACTCCATAAACACGGTGAGACCGAACCATTATTTCGTTTCGAACTTCGATCCTAAATTGCATGATGTAACCCTGTGGTGTGACGAAGTAGATAGGGCCCGTTTGCGTAATAGGTGGGACGACACGGAGTGTCTAGCCCGTATAGCTCATTGTTTAAAAGGGGACGCTAGCATTTTGCTTACCGAGTGGTCTAGTAATGATAGAACTTGGTCTAATTTCAAACATGAATTAATATCTTTGTGCCCCAAACATATAGACATAGCTAACATTTTATACGAAGTAATGTGTACTAGCAGTGATGACTACCCGACATACGCCGAGTACGCTCGTAGGGCATTGCTGCGACTAAAAATTGTTAAGGGCTTAAGTAGCGAGTTAATTGTTGCAATTGTGTTACGTGGTATAAAAGACCCGCAAATACGAGCTGCGGCAACTAATTCAAAGGTGCAGATATCCAACTTAGTCGATTTTTTGTCTATTTACATCAAGCCAGATCGTACCAATCGTAATAATTCAAATACTGGTGATCGATCGTTTAGGAGAACTTTTTCAAAACTACCTTACAAATCGAATGAAAATTTTCAACGTAATCAGAATAGTAATTCGAGAAAAAGACCAGCTAGCGAGTCTCGGTGCTATGTATGTAACAAATGGGGTCATATAGGTACATCGTGTCCCAATAAAAAGCCTAAGGTCGAAGTTAATGATAAAAATCAATCACAAACCTCATCCCAAAACAGTACAAAACCAAATCCGGGTTCGTCAAAGACAGTAGTTTGTAATTTTTGTAAAAAGGTAGGTCATAGTGAATCTGTGTGTTTTGCCAAAGAACGGTCGGAATCTCGCAACTCGGGTAACGTTAATTTTTGTCGCGAAATAGTAGTCGAAAATAAAAATCGTGACGTAATTACTGCCGTTTTGGGCGGTATCCCGACAGATGTACTGATAGATAGTGGTTCGTACATATCTTTGATTACTGCTGATTTAGCTAAGCACTTTTCGTGTAAATTAAACCAAGGTTTTCAATTACTGCGCGGTTTTGGTGGGGTAGAAATAAAAACAACTACTTTTATCACCTTACCGATAGAATTTAGCGATATAACGCTGGAGGTTGATTTTTATATAGTATCGCGTAAATTTTTGAACATTCCTGTCATTATAGGTACAGATGTTTTAAATAGACAAGGGGTTTCGTATGTTCGTACTGCAACTTCCCAACGTATTATGAGATCGGATAATATTAATTCATTAACTGTAAATACGATTTCTGATTGTTCTGTAGATATTTGTTTTGATTCTATTAATACATCTTTAGGTAGTAATGATAAAAATAGGCTAATTAATGTACTTAGTAAGTACAAGCAATTCTTTTTAAGTGGCACGGCCACTACAACTGTGACGACAGGCGAAATGCATATTCGATTAAACAGTAATGTACCTGTGTGTTATCGGCCGTACAAAATGTCGCACGATGAAAAGTTGCGCGTCCGAGAGATAACTCGTGAGTTATTAGATAAGAAAATCATACGTAAGTCTCAATCGGCTTATGCCAGCCCCGTTTTACTAGTTAAAAAGAAGGACGGATCCGATAGGATGGTTGTAGATTATAGGGCATTAAATAATTTGACTATTAAAGAAAGATTTCCTCTCCCATTGATCAATGATCACATAGATAGGCTAGGGGATAGTAAATTATTCACGGTTTGCGACATGACGACCGGATTTCATCAAATTCGTCTTCACGACGATTCGGTGGACAAAACTGCGTTTGTGACGCCGGAGGGCCATTATGAGTATCTCAAAATGCCTTATGGTCTCGCGAATGCACCGGTTGTGTATCAAAGATTAATGACTGAAACACTAAAATCGTATATAGAATCTGGACAGGTACTTGTGTATATTGATGATGTAATCCTAAAACACGATTCTGTGGATGATGGCTTAAAATTACTAGATTCCGTCCTAAAGACTCTCACTAATGCCGGGTTTTCTATAAATCTTCGAAAATGCACGTTCCTTACACCGGAAGTAGAGTATTTAGGACGAATAATAAGTAATGGTCAGGTTAGACCGAGCGAGAACAAAATAAAAGCTCTAGTTCAGTCGCCTGCACCACAAAACGTCAAGCAAATTCGCCAATTTTTAGGCCTGGCAGGTTATTTTCGCAGATACATTTGTGGTTACGCTTCTAAAACTGCTTGTATTGCAGCACTCACCCGCAAAAACGTCAAGTTTAACTGGGGTAGCGATCAAGAATCAGCTAGACAGGAAATTATTAAAATCTTAACTAGTGAGCCGATTCTAATGATTTTTGATCCACACTTGGATACCGAGCTCCATACTGACGCCAGCGCCCTGGGCTACGGGGCTGTCCTGTTACAGATAGACTCCGAGAAGCGTAAGCGAGTTATTGCCTATTTTAGCAAGGTTACGGCGGGAGCGGAGCCAAAGTACCACTCATACGAGCTGGAGACCCTTGCGGTTGTTCGAGCATTGCAACACTTCCGTCAGTATCTCGTTGGTAAGCCCTTTAAAATAATAACAGATTGCAATGCCCTTAAGTTAACGCAAAATAAAAAGGATCTCCAGCCGAGAGTAGCACGTTGGTGGATGTTCCTTCAAGATTACGACTTCACCTTGGAATATCGCAAAGGCACATCAATGTCTCACGCGGATTATCTTAGCAGGAATCCCGTTAATGCGTGCACATCCGTCAAACCAAACACATGGGCTCAAATAGCACAATCCGCGGACTCTGAGGTAGCTACATTATTAGAAAAATTAAACGATGGTCAGTTAGACGACACTAGGTATATAAAGAAGAACGATATGTTGTATTATAAGTATAACACGGTAGGTGAGCAATCCCGGCTGTTATATTATGTACCTAAGGGTTACAGGCTTAGCCTCCTCCGCGTGTTTCACGATGAACACGAGCATTTGAGTTATGAAAAGACAATAGACTTGATTTTAAAACACTTTTGGTTCCCAGGTTTGCGTAGTTTTACTAAGAAGTATATCTCGCACTGTGTAAATTGCTTAACCTATAAAAAGGTGCCACGTGCACCATTGCAACCAATAACATCGTGGCAAAAACCCTCTGTCCCTTTTGATACAGTACATGTTGACTCCTTAGGCCCTTTGCCGGAGTCAGATAGCCATAAATACGTTTTGATTTTAGTAGATGCATTTACAAAATTTTGCCTATTATTTCCCATGTGTAAACAAGACGCCTCAGAACTAAAACGTGTAATATCTAACGCCATAGGTACCTTCGGTACACCACGGTTACTTGTATGTGATAGGGGTCGTATGTTCGACAGCGCGGTATTCACTTCTCTCGCCGCAGAGTATGGCATCGAGATGCATTTCATAACACCCGAAATGCATCAGTCAAATGGTCAGGTTGAACGGTACTGTCGTACCGTGTTAAATATGATTCGATTAGAAGTCAAATTGAAGTCAGAGTCCTGGTCGCAAGTATTATGGAAGGTTCAATTGACGTTGAACATAACTAAACATGCGTCGACTTCCTGTTCTGCGTTAAACCTACTTATTGGCACGGAGACCACGACACCGTTAATAAATTCCTTAATTAGAGACATAACTATAGAAGGTTCGACACCTAACCGGGAAGCGTGGCGCGAATTACGTAGACAGCGAGTCGAAGTCAATCTCGATAAAAATCGACTCGCTCAAGATGCATACGTAAACAAGCATCGTAATGCTCCAAGAAAGTTCAATACTGATGATTTTGTCTACGTCATAAAGCGTTCGCAAAGTACAGGGAAATTAGATAGCGGCATGCGGGGTCCGTACCGCGTCACCAAGGAGCTGGCAAACAATCGCTACGAGCTCACCTTGTTGTCCAACTCTTACGGCAAGGTAACCCAGGCATCCGCAGAGTACCTAGTCCCTTGGAGCGGCGAATGGACTCCTGACGCGTGCGCAGTATTTTTTGAGAGTAAGTTGACGCTGATATATACACTTACTCACGTATAACGTATTCAAGATAACTTTTTGTGTTTCCATTTTGTAGGTTACCTAGTAATCGTTGTTTTAGATGTCCTTAGATGTGTGTAATTGGTATGGGGTGACCAAGAAAAGATCTGTGTCAGTCTCTATTTAAGATACGAGCATCGGAGTGACTTGGAAAAGATCTATATAAGTCCATTTTAACTTACGGTACGGAGTGACTGAAAAAAGGTCCGTATTAGCCTCAATAATAAAAGTTGGGCATCGGAATGATTCAGAAAAGATCTGTCTAAGTCCGTGTTTAAGTTGGGTACAGGATGACTGAGAAAAGACTCTTATTAGACTCTGTGAGCATAGAGGTGACTCGGAAAAGGCTTGTTTAAATCCTATCGTTTTACGTCGGAAAAGACCTGAATTCAGACTCGTTGAGCATCGGGGTGACCGCAGTAGGTATTACAACGCACTAAGGGCTTCAAAAACATTTTTCTTAATTTAATTTTTGTTTTAATTCCATTTCATAATAGCTAAGTACAATGGAAACCAAGTTTTCGTATGTTGATGAATATAAACTCAAATTGTGATGTTTTCGCATCTTTCAGCCTGTGATGATGACCCAAATGATGCGGGAGACCAGCCGACACCTGGGCCAAGCGGGCGCGAGGACGCTGCCTCATCAGGAGAGGCCGTGTTAGCGATCATCCCCTACTCGAAGTCTCCCACCACGCCGAGCCTATAAAAGACGATGCGAGCCGTGCAGGGTCTCTCATTTTTCCCGCCGATGTCGCTCGATACGGACAGACATAGATTCTCTCGAATAATTATTGCAGTCATTTGTTAATTTCCAGTAGTTATCAGTTATTTTCCGTTTGTTAAATTCATTTTTGATTTAAAATAAAACTGTTACGTTTGGTAGGTTTGATCGTTGTTTTTTTTATAGAAAAATAAGAAGAATAGCTTAGAATATAATATAAAATATATATAATTATAGTCCACGTTCATCGCTCCAGATGTACATATAAAATATTTAATATTAAGTATAAAATATATAATATAAAAATAACAAAATAAAACCACATAACTCTAAAACTAAAGACAAAACCAAAAAATCTAAAGATATTTTAAATTCTCAACGATTATGATTAAAATAATTATGTAGATCAATAATTAAGGCTGAATTCTTTGTACTTATCAAAATAAAACTTATAAACGAATGAATAAAATTGGGCACAAATACACCCACAACAAAATTACTTGGTTTTCTTTGTGTTAATGATATCATTTAATGTTTTTTTTATCAAAATTGACCTTCTTTATAGATAAATTTTTTATTTTGGTTTTATTTTCCAAAGGGTCAGTCAGGTTCTCTTCTCCAGGCATGGTTTCTTGTTCCACATCTTTGATGTCACCCAGATCAACGTGGTGCACAGTCTGTTGGATCTGTCGTTTTTTTTGGTAATGTTTTCTTGAATTCTCTCTCCAATGTTCACGTTGTTTTTCTTATTAGTTTTCTGATTGATGCTTAGTTTTTTTTTTTGATCGTGTTGCTTTGATGTAGTTTTCTTTGTCTTTTTCTTTTTGTTTTTGTCGTAATCCAGGGTCAGCTTTAATTTTTTCATACCTCTTCTTACTGGCTTTTCTTTTGGCCTCCAAAATTTCTTCTCTTGTTTTTTTCTTGCGTTGTGATGTTTCCATAGGGTCCATTACCTGGAAATCATAAAGTAGGTACCTTTGATTATATACCTTCTAGATTGAGTATCGCTGTCCCGAACGCGTAGAAAAATTTGTTGACACGCACACAAGCTTAAAAACGCTGGCCTGTTTTTAATGCAGTTTTAACAGGGCTACATTCAATCTAGATGGTATATAATCAAAGGTAGATACCTACATTAAAAGTGATAGGTATGTTCAAAAATAGATGGCTATCGACTTTTTTCAAAACCATCAAAAGCAAAAAATCGGCCATGCTCTTAATTTATCACCCAGTCATGTTTTTGTAAAAATGTTCAATGTACAGACACGCAGGTTTTATTTCATAGGTATAGAGTGTGGTCAGGTGACCAACATTTTTAAAGGGAGATCGGATTTTTTTTGACGTAATTTCAAAGTAATTCTAACCACCAACATCTATTTAGCTAACAAACAACCATGAGCATTCTCTGTTAAATCTGACTGACACTACTTCCGTTACACTCTTTATTGTCCCATAGCATACCTACTCTTTAATAATTTAAAATCGATTCTCATTCCTCTGTCGATTTTGACAGAGGAATGAGTATCGACTCGGACAAATGGAATAAGGTTTTGAATGTTGTGCTGATCGTATTCCAGAAGCTTCTAGAACCGTCGTCATCCAGCAGGCTTCGGTTCCGACACCATACCTTTCACGCGTTGAATTCTAGAAGCTTCTGTGATGACTTAAATCACAAATAATTTGCAAAATACCTACCTTCCTATAAGAACGCGTCACGTAAGAAGTAAATTTTGACAGCTAAAAATGGTTCCATTTTCAAACCTAACAGGTTAACAGGTTTGAAAATCGAACTAGGTATTTCTAGCTGTCAAGACTTACTTCTTAGGCTTCGTTCACACGGCATTGTCCTGCACGATTTTTTGCAGTATACGTCTTAACGTATAAATAGTGACCATACAACGTACATATATCCATTCACACGTCGATTGTACTGCAAAAAAACGTGTACCGCTTATACGTTTAAACGCATACTCAACGGACTTGTCAAGCAAATCGAATGAACTTTGACGTATTCGGTTCGCAGTGGCACATAATATAGCTCTGTCTCGTTCACACGGCACGATGTTCACACGTTTTTTATCGAATAGCAACCGAAGAAGCGTTTAGTACCTGAGCGTCTTTTGGACGGGTGGCACGTATTTTATGTTTGATTTGGTTTGATATTCAAAATGGTTGAGGAATCTTCTATAGACAACGAACTATTAATTTCTTTAGTGGAACAATGTCCCGTTTTATGGGATAAAACTTTGGAACTTTATAAAAAATCGCGTCGCAACTCAAGCGGCTTGGAAGGGAATCATGGTAATAATTGATCCTAATTTTGAGACAAAGGAAGAAAAAACAAGACAAGCCTTAGGTATGTATATTTTATTACTAATAATAAAAATTGAGTTACAACATATTTTAACTTGCTCTGCTTAGTTCTAAATGTATTCGTTTTGCCTAGGAACTGCTCCTTCGTTTGATAAAAAATAGTGACTAAAAATGGACCTTACGCTGTTTGCTTGAACATTTCGAACTGCCGTACTTTGAATATTTTCAAATAATGAAGGATTTGCCACATCTTCAAAATTGTGTCCATCATTTTCACGAACATAATTGTGTAATACAATGCATGCTTTTATGATTTCTGTCAATAAACTTGGTGAAACATCAATAGCCTTATGTAGAATTCTCCATTTTCCCGCTAAGATACCAAAAGCACACTCCACGTACCTCCTTGCTCTGCTCAGGCGGTAATTGAAGATTTTTTTACGTAAATCTAAATGTGTTCCTCCAAAAGGGCGTAGTAAATTATTATGTAGAGCAAATCCCTCATCACCAATAAATACGTAAGGTGTACTTTCTCCACCTTTTAATAATGGCTTTGGTTTGGGTATATTCAACGAACCATCATTAAGTTTTTTCCACAAGACGGAATTTTTCAAAATGGATGAGTCACAATCTTTTCCGTATGATCCTATGTCTACATATATAAATCTGTATTCCGAATCAACCACCGCAAGTAGCACAATTGAAAAATATCTTTATAATTGAAGTACATGGATCCACTATGAGGAGGCTTTAAGATTTTTATGTGTTTTCCGTCAATTGCACCTAAACAATGAGGGAAATTAGTCTTTCTTTCAAAACCTTCCACTATTTTTATCCATTCACTTTCTGTAGAAGGCATTTGAAGATATTCTTCCTGAAGGACATGCCATAGAGTCCAGCAAACATCCCAGATGATACCACTTATAGTCGATACTCCAACTTTGTATGAATAGTGTAAATCTTTCATGGAGCACCCCGATGCTAAATACCTGAAAAAAAAATGTATATGTACAGTCAACAGCACGTCCCTCTATACAGATCCAATATAAACTGACACGCGGCATCATTACACAGACTGGTTTGACAAGATCAGTTTTTTTGTTTACCGTTTTTGTTCGTCTTTTACAGCTAAAATGATTATTCAACGGTGGACTCATATAAGAGATAATTATAATCGATCGTATAAAAAGATAAAAGATCAGAAAAGCTCAGGAAGTGGCGCCAAAACAGCAAAGCCTTATGTATATAGTAAACAGTTATCTTTTCTGCAGAAAGTAATAGAACCTAAAAAGACAGTAAATAATGCTACTACCGAAAATAACAACACGGAATCCAATAATAACACAGAATCCGAAAACCAGAAAAAAAATTCTGAGGGTGGAAATGAAACATTGGAAACAAACTCTATAGAGACACATGACACAATGGCGGCAAAGAGCCCAATACCTAATCGTGTACCTAAAAGATCTCTAAAGAATATGATTAGTCCTGTGATGCGAAGATGATGAAATTTATGGATTCTTATTCGAATAACGAACCTAAAACAATGAATCGGCATCTTTCATTTTTTAATGGGATATTACCATCATTAGATAAGTATGACGATGATGAAGTCCTTGAATTCCAAATGGGTGTGTTACAGTTAATGAAAAAAATTAAAAACAGTCGCCAAATTCGTGAATCGTCGTCTTTCAATCTGTCATCAGTTCACAGAGGATATTTTACACAACAATACCAAAATAGTAATATACAAGAAGCTACAAATTCTATTAGTACAAACATGACTACAACGACTTCTCTTCAAAGTCCAGCCTCTGTAGAATTAACTACAGCAGCATCTCTTCAAAGTCCGTCTTCTGTCGAATCCTGCTATTCTAACTACACGGATATTGATTACAATGTCTTTTAATACGAAACACGAATATACCATAGTAAAATTGGTCAAATTTTTATATTTTTTTAATTACAATAATTAACATTAATAAAACTTAAATAATCACAACCTGTGTATTTTTATTTGTGTACTTACCTTAAACAGATGGCTAATTTCATTTTAGTACTAATGCATTTCCGCATATTCGTATTTGATTTTGGTAGGCTTGAATTTTCCAGTCGAGTTAATAACTTTTCAAAACTTTCAACAGACATTCGAAAGTAATTATAAAACTTTTTTTCATCGTTTCTAAGATTTTCGAATAATTTTTCAAATGTGATCGTTCGCACAGATTCTTGATTAATAGGATGTACCCAAAACCTTCTGTTTTGTCGGCGGCGAGACCGTTGGCGCCTACGATACCAATATAAAAGTACAACCACGCGTGGATCCATCAGTGACGTCTACTCACTGTGACAACTGTGTGAAGACTGCGGCTATTCGTCTTTTACACGAATGATAATTTACCGTGTGAAGACCCGGATGATTGTAATAAACAATTTTTAAAATACATCAAATGGTTTTTTTTATACGATTTTTTTAAATGTTAACTTATTCATGGCCCACCCAGTATTTTATCAGAACTGAAACTATGTGGTTAAAACCGCGGTGCACTGCTAGTAGTAATGGTAATATACAATTAAAGTTTTCACACATACATGTCTGGTGATCTTAGATTAATTTATTGTTCTTTATTTTCAGTGCCCCACAATCGGCAACTACTACCTCTGCCAGGGCCAGTCGTCGGAGGCCAGTTTTAAGACGGGTGCAAAGTTTGAATGACGAGCGAATAAAAACTTTGCTCACAACTAATGCCTTTGCGGAAGAGGAGCATACACTGAATATGTCAATTTTAAAAGAACAAGAGCAGGCAGAAAGAGAAAAACTGGAACAAGAAAAGATAAAAACAGAGCAAGAAAAAATAAAGCTTGAAATACTTCAACTACAGCTAAAGAAATTAAAAGAATAGAATTTACAAAATAAAGTTGTTTTATTATTATTTTACAGTCACAATTGAAGTTCATTTAACTTACATTCATAAACACATTTTATTTCATTAATATTTATAGATACTTCATTTATTTATATTTCAGAATTGATACATAAAGCTGTACTACTATGTGTTCTGAGCATGTTATTCAATTTCATATAAATATTTGATAATTGTAGCTAATATCACCTGAGACTGTTAAAAGAAGTAAGCAACAAGAGGAATAGTCAACCTTCTCCCTCAATTATCTTGGTAATCTGAAAAGATAGAAAATAGAAATTATTGTTAACTTTTCTAGGAGTATAAATATTGAAATAAAAATAATTAGTTCATGTGCCTTGAAAAGCAAAAGCTTTTCCTGACTAGACTGAGCTTAAAGGTAGGTCTTAACATTGATCTCTGCATAGTATAAAAAAGTAGCTTTCCTCTGTCCATACACATAGGTTTTTAAAGTATGCAACAATTTTGATGTGGTATTTAACATTGGTTTTTTTCATTAGTCTTAGGCCCTGCGCAGACGAGACTATCCGTGACGCACTTTTTAGTCTGTGAAAATAGAACCTATGCAATTATATGCAGTAACGCACACGACGCGCAAAAAGTCTTTTGCCTTTTTGTGCCTTTTTCGCAGACTTTTGTGCGCCGCAGACTCGATCGCAAAAAAAGTGTGCCGTCTGCGCAGGGCCTTATAATATAATTTAAAAAAATCTTGCTAGTTATTGATAAATTCAAAAAGGTGTAGACTTACTGTGCAAAATAGTTTGTTACAAATTCATTGCGCCTTCTATGATTTGGATTAGTTCTTTGTAGTCTTCCATCTCCACTTCCAGTATTGATATTTCCTTGATTTAAAATAGCCTCCCAAGATGCTGGATTTATTACTTCATTATCATTAGGTGGTGCGTCTTCACCACTTCTTCTGGCTATGTTGTGTAAAACAGTTGTGGCAATGATTATTGGAAATGAATTTTTTACGACACTCCTAAGCCAATGGCCATGGCCGGAAAACGTCCTTTCCAGACTCCAAAAAGCCGCTCTACACAATTTCTAGTTCGGATATGAGATTCATTATACAAGTTTTCAGCATCAGTATTGCACTGTTCCAATGGAGTCATCATGTATTTGTTACAAGCATAGCCTGCATCTCCAACAAGAACAGCATTACCATACTGTCATTGTTCAAACAAAGCTCATAACAGTTGTTAAAAATGTATGAGTTATGGGTGCTGCCTGGCCATCGTGCAACCACATCGGTGAATTCCAATTTGGCATTACAGATCGCTTGTACATTTAACGAAAAATGTTGTTTTCTGTTTCGAAAAATCTCAGGTTGATCTCCACCTGGAAAAAAGTATATTTTATAAATTTTAGTTGCCTACAACATGTTATATTTCATAGTGCACTTTAATATTGGTAAGAAACTTTCATGAAAATTAAAAAAGCAATGCCTAACCTGGTGATTTTATAAATTTCACATGAGTGCAATCTATAGCACCTATAACATTCGGAAATTTAGCTCTCTTATAAAATTCTATTTGTGTCTGGCGGATCTCTTCTGGTAATTATGGAAAATAAATGTGGCGAGGTGGAAGTGTAGCAATAGCGGCGCTGACTTTGTGCACAAATCTATAGGCAGTAGAAGTGCTAAACCCACATAAATCTGCTGCAGTCATTTGATAGCATCCTGTTGCGTAGAAGCGTAGGGCACACAGCAATTGATTGATGGGTGATACACTGTTGTTTCTAAAAAAGAACAAACACATAGTTATACGTCCTACCGCATACCGGCGTAGTGAGAACTAACAAACTACAAAAGGGAACTTACATATTTGCAGGAAACTCTAGTTTATCTTCAATAGACTCCAATAAGTTTAGAACTGTGTGTTTCGTGAGACGAAATCTTGTAACAAAATCCTTATCATCAAGGGTGTCAAAATGTTCTTCACGTTCACGGATCCATCTTGGACGACGAATTATATTTTCATCATGGGTTTCATCAAATGCGAGCGCTAAAGCCCTTTTCATGCTTTTACTTTAATATTTAAGCGATGTTTTCGAAAATACGTAATTTTTGCTAGGTACATAACCCAACAACACGATGACAGATCCGATGACAGTTCATTTGATCGTGTTCAACGCGTTAACCGTCCAAAATTGGGCGTTCAGAAATTAAACGCGTTCTAGCTCTAATCGTGATCAGTTTGCGTTGGTAAAATCCAATTTGGAGTTTTGAACGCAGATGAATGCCTAAACTAAGATTAGCTTGAAGTAATCGCGTTTAATTATGAATGGTAAAATCCAACCTAAGGCGTATTACCTTTTAAACAAAGTTTAATTTATAATAATATGTAATATGAATCAAAAGTTACGGCCATTTTAATTTTAAAAATCTTTGGATGCCGATATCTCGGAACAGTGTTTTTCGATTTGATGAACTCTCGCTCTACAGGGACGAAATTTAGTATAGACGAGAGCCCCTATCATTGGCCACAATATTCATCATCGTCTTCGCAAATGCCATTCACTCAAGATAATCCCAATCCTCAACAATTACCTAATATACAGTTTCCACAGCGTCCATCCACTTTTAATTCACATCCATTTCGTCCGCATCCGTCTTCATTGCAGTCGCAAGCACCACACCCACCACACCCTGAAAACAATCACCTCGCATATTATCCGAAACCATCGTTTTCGTTGCAATCGCCGCCTTCCCAAAACGATTATTCATAAGCCTAATAAATGGGGATTTAAAAATTATGTACGGGCCGGAGTTTCAGGCATAATATATGATTTTATTATGTACGGAGGAGAAGACACATTCAGAAATACAGAATTTACAGAAGAAGAAGAATCTCTTGGTTTCGGAGCTCAAATCGTAATTGCACTTTGCAAATCTATCGAAAAATAAGCCAGCCACAATCTATTGTGATATTTTTTTCTCGTCACCCGAACTATTTTACAGATTCAGACATTTAATCAATAACGTGATTGGTTACTAAAATCTTTTAACATTAAAAAATTTTGTCATTGTCATGACTTGACATAAACACATAGTAAAATTTGTACATTCTGACACAGGCACGATATAGCGTAAATATAATCTGAATTTTCGTCATTTTGTCACTATGACGTTCTAACCTGTTCAGCTGTTGTACTTTTTGTCACTTACACAATATAACCCCTTGGACGTTCAGACGTGAGAACAGCTTAGTCCCGGAAGGTCATAAACTAAGGCGTATTACCTTTTAAACAAAGTTTAATTTATAATAATATGTAATATGAATCAAAAGTTACGGCCAATTTAATTTTAAAAATCTTTGGATGCCGATATCTCGGAACAGTGTTTTTCGATTTGATGAACTCTCGCTCTACAGGGACGAAATATAGTATAGACGAGAGCCCCTATCATTGGCCACAATATTCATCATCGTCTTCGCAAATGCCATGCACTCAAGATAATCCCAATCCTCAACAATTACCTAATATACAGTTTCCACAGCGTCCATCCACTTTTAATTCACATCCATTTCGTCCGCATCCGTCTTCATTGCAGTCACAAGCACCACACCCTGAAAACAATCACCTCGCATTTTATCCGCAACCATCGTTTTCGTTGCAATCGCCGCCTTCCCAAAACGATTATTCATAAGTCACTATGGAAGAATGGTATAGATCCAAAGATAACCGCTTCAGAAATGCGCTGTTTTATTGCTATTTTGATTTTGAGTTGCTATTCACCTGCTGCTAATAGACGGCTTTATTGGAGTACTCATACAGACACAAGAAATGAGCTTATTTACAACTCTATGCGTCGTAACAGGTTTGAGGAGATTATGCGGTATGTGCATTGTGTTGATAATATCAATACGAAAAAGAAGAAAAAGTTGGAGAAGGAGAAGGCACCTACCTCTGACACTGTTGATGACGATGCAGGTGACAATGAGGAACACTAAATTCATGCTGCAAGAATCAACTGACCCCTGTAGCATTCCATCAGTCAGTGTCAGTAACAGCTAAGACAGTTGGCTTCAACCCCAAGGTTGATGTAGACAAATGGATAGGAGGCTAAAGGAAGCTTTTGATACTGGTGATGGATCTCAGTGCTCATCAGATGATGATGAAGACACTAGTGAAGAATATCATCGCAACCATCGTTTTCGTTGCAATCGCCGCCTGCCCAAAGCGATTATTCATAAGCCTAATAAATGGGGATTTAAAAATTATGTACGGGCCGGAGTTTCAGGCATAATATATGATTTTATTATGTACGGAGGAGAAGACACATTCAGAAATACAGAATTTACAGAAGAAGAAGAATCTCTTGGTTTCGGAGCTCAAATCGTAATTGCACTTTGCAAATCTATCGAAAAACAAAAAGCCACAATCTGTTGTGATATTTTTTTCTCGTCACCCGAACCATTTTACAGATTCAGACATTTAGTCAATAACGTGATTGGTTACTAAAATCTTTTAACATTAAATTATGTAAAAATTGTCATGATTTGAGATAAACACATTGTAAAATTTGTACATTCTAACACAGGCACGATATAGCGTAAATATAATCTGAATTTTCGTCATTTTGTCACTATGACGTTCTAACCTGTTCAACTGTTGTACTTTTTGTCACTTACACCCTTGGACGTTCAGACGTGTGAACAGCTTAGTCCCGGAAGGTCTTAAACTAAGGCGTATTACCTTTTAATTGTGTAGGGATTTGTAAAATTTGTACTTTTTCTTTTCTCCTTTGTCTCTGTACACTTTATTACCTTCCTTTATTGTTATTTCCTTTCACCTGAGGTCTATCGGCAGAGAACTCTGTATATAGGGTTAGATTTACCTTAGTATTAATTTATATTATGTCTTTTATTATTGTGTACTGAATTATTAAATAAATAAATTTTAAACAAAATTTAATTTATAATAATATGTAATATGAATCAAAAGTTACGGTCATTTTAATTTTAAACAAAGTTTAATTTATAATAATATGTAATATGAATCAAAAGTTACGGTCATTTTAATTTTAAAAATCTTTGAATGCCGATATCTCGGAACAGTGTTTTTCGATTTGATGAACTCTCGCTCTACAGGGACGAAATTTAGTATAGACGAGAGTCCCTATCATTGGCCACAATATTCATCATCGTCTTCGCAAATGCCATTTACTCAAGATAATCCCAATCCTCAACAATTACCTAATATACAGTTTCCACAGCGTCCATCCACTTTTAATTCACATACATTTCGTCCGCATTCGTCTTCATTGCAGTCATAAGCACCACACCCTGAAAACAATCACCTCGCCTTTTATCCGCAACCATCGTTTTCGTTGCAATCGCCGCCTTCCCAAAGCGATTATTCATAAGTCACGACTAGCTGGTGTGCGTGTGCGTGTGTGTGTGTGGTATTGTAAACATTGATGTGAAGGATCTCCGCATAATAAAAGTGAAAATTAATACTCAGAGAGAGCTTTTGATGCCAAGAATTGCAAGAAAGGAACGCACAGTGGACGTACTTACAGAGCAAGGTATTTGCATGCATCCACATACTGTTTTCGTTGAGATAAAAGGCAAAATTATACATAACTTTACTTTTTGGCTGTTGGAAGTTCACGCACACACGTAAATACTATTTTGAATTAGCCAATTAAATTTACACAAGCCTTTGTTTCCAAATTACCTCACATCTTGTATCTGATTTTTGGATATAAGAAGGAAAATAAAATGAAGAGGAACGATCAATCCAAAATAGTGACTACCCCGGCGGCTGACCCAAATTTGACGGTTACCTCGCCTGTGTCGCCTAATTCTTTGGGAGGGGCCAGAAGGTCGGCTCTTTCTGGGGCAGAAGCCGGAGGGTTTACTTCAATCACGGTAGTGGAAAACATGGCAAATCGCTTGGTTGCTGGTGGAGAGAATAGTGCGAGTTCCTCTCCTTCACTGACTTGCACTGAAATTTCAAAATTGCTTAGTCCGAGTATTGAACGTACTGCGTGCGCGGCGCTGGAAAAAACACTGATGGGAGAGGAAATGGGAGTTAGTTCTTTTGCCCAGTTTGATACATTTTCTGACGGGTGTTCTGGAGCTACCCCCACCCCCCGCGCAGTGGTCAACAACGATGCCCTGATACCGACGGATCGGAAAACGGTAGATGATTTAATGTCGGATAAGGACAGTATTGGGGATGTAAATGGGCCTCCAAGTATAATTCCGAGTACATGCCGGTACCCTGGTCTGACCATGGACCAGGCAGGCAAAAGGGCTAATGACCTTTGGCTCAAGGGTAGAGATGCTCTGGAAGCGGCTGGTAAAATGAAAAAAGTATGCAAGGATGAAGCCATGGCGTGTCTCCTGGAATTATATACCCTGGCTTGTCTACTTCTGAGTCGGGCGCTAGGCATATACAAGATTTGGAGGCGGAACGTGCGAGAGCTGCCAAGGAACTTGTGAGAGTGGAGAGGGCGCATACTCGAGAGATGGCGGTTGTTAGGCAAACTCAGGCTGCGAAACTCGAAGAGGCGGTGAAGAGACTAGAGAACCTGAGCCGAAAGATGGACTCTGGCATTGGTCGACTGATGAGCACGGGTATGTCTAAGTTGGAGAATAAGGACATGAAAATGAGCAGCGAAGGAGCAACATTTAAATCTTATGCCCAGATTACTGCTACGCCGCGTTACGCTGTGGTTTTGGAATCAGTAGACCCAAGGAAGACTAGCTCTGGCATTATATCTTCAGTTATGTCCCAAAAATGGCAAAGTTATTTCATTACGAGGAGAAAGAGACATGAATGAAGTGGATCACGCTACAGCTAAAACAGCCCTTACTGTACTGTTTACATTTTGTGCCAATGGAGATGTAACACCTCCATTAGTTGTGTTTCCCAACAAGAGGCTTCCCAAGGATATAACATCATCAGTACCAGATGAGTGGGGCATTGGTCTAAGCGATACTGGCTGGATGAAGTCTGAACTTTTCTATGATTATATCAAAAATGTGTTCCATTCTTACCTTAACAAAAGAAAGGTAACATTCCCCGTCATACTATTTGTAGATGGACACAAAACACATCTCAGTCTTGAAGTAAGTGAATTGTGCAGCAAATTGCAGATTATTTTGATAGCACTGTATCCCAACGCCACTCGGATACTACAGCCAGCTGACGTATCAGCATTTAGACCTCTCAAAACTGCTTGGAAGAAAAGTGTCCTGAAATGGAGGAGAGATCCTTTGGAGACTCTCACAAAGAGCAATTTCGTACCTGTTCTCAAGGAGGCTTTCTAAAGCCTCCATTTATAATTGTCGTATCTTTGACACCAACCTCTAGGTTGGTGTCAAAAATACGACAATTATAAATGGATTCAAGACCACTGCCTTATGTCCCTGGAACTCTGATGCCATTAACTACAATAAATGTCTGGGTAAAGGAAGTAAACACGATGAAGAACCAAAAGAAGACAATATAAAACTACAAGACAATTCAAATAAAGAAAAAATTATGACACGCGAAACTTTAGAAAACATTGTAGGGCAAGAAAAGGTTACATTTCTGCAAAGAACGCCGCTTGAAAGTCTGACAGAAACAGAAAGGATTTTGAAGAAAATTTGTTGTTTTTTTGAAAATCACGAAACTGATACATCCACGATAAAAGAAACTCACATTGAAATTGAAAATTTCGAAGCAGTTGGATTTCAAGACATTGATCAATTACCAGTATTAGTATTAGCAGAGGATTTTGTAGGTGATATGCAAGCTATGACAACTTCTATAACGAATGAACAATGTTATAACAAAACTGAAGATTGTCTTGGTAGTGCGCAATTGGTATGTCTTGATAGTCAACCATATTTACTAACACCAGTCAAATTACAGGACGTTTTGGTTACTGAAAAAACACCTGAACGAAAAGGTGTTAAAAATACAGAGAGATCACCATTCGTGCTTACTTCAGCGGAATGGCAGAAAACTGAAAACGACAAATTAAAAGCTAAAAAACTTAAAGAAGAAGAACAAGAAACTCGCAAAAAGAACAGATTAATTAAACAAGATGAAAGAAAAACAAAAGAAACCACCAGAAACAAGATAAACAAGAAAGTAAAAGAGACAATAGAAAGTAAAAAACAAGAGACTAAAGCTAATCTTGTACAGGAGACTAAAGTAAATATTAGTGTTGCAACAGAACTCTGCTTCCGCTTCCGCAACTGCAGAAGTTCCGCATGTTTTTTCACTTCCGTTTTTGCTTCTGGTTCCGCAAATTTTATAACAGAACTCTGAACGGAAGCGGGGAGAAAGCGAGCGGTGCAGCAGACGCGACGGCCGGCGGCACGGCGCGGGCGGTTGCGGGGGCCGCGCGTGGACGAATGACACGAGCGTCGAGCGTCCAGGCGCGCGTGCTGCCGATAATTACCGAATCCCTTCCGCGTATTTTGGGAGGGAGGGGCGCGCGGTAAACAAACGTGTCACAACGAGTTCGTTCGTTTATTTAATTATTGTTTTTAGTTCACTATGCGCATCTCCGCGCCCCGTGACTTTGATTAGTGACATTTTCAGTTGTTTTTTCTTCTGTTATTGTTTGCTTGATACCTAGTTGTATTTAGTGCAATAAGAGTGCAATTATGAAACCAAAAACAAGTCCATTTGGAACTATTTTGATGAAATCGACGACTCGAGTGCCAAATGCAAACTTTGTGAAAAAGTGTATTCGCGAAAAGGCCGCACAACTACAGCTTTAAAGAGTCACCTAAAATCAATTCATGCCGAACGGTTTGCAGAGTTTGAGAAGTTAAATGATGCTGTCAAACTTTCATCGGAAACGAAAAAACAAATGGTCAGTTAATATTTATTTATTACTTACTTTACCAACTTTGAGTAAGTGAGGTCGTGCGTGGCCTAGTGGTCGAATATTAGTATGGATACGTGTTTTATTTCGTGAAGTAATCGTAACCAATTTATGTTGTTGTAATTGTAGGTTACGTTAACTCCAGCCGAAAACGCTAAAAGACAATTAACATTACAACAAAGTCTACAAGTAAAGGATTATTGGGATTCATCGCATCACAAATCTCAAGAAATGGATCGTACGATTGCTGAAATGATTGCCCTCCAAAACTTACCCTTTCATTTTGTCGAAGGTACAGGATTTCGTAGAGTAATGCAAGCTGCCCTTCCAAAGTACAAGATAAGAGGCCGTGATTTTTTTTCTTCCTATGTGTGCGACAATTTGTACAATAAGTTAGCAAAGAAAACCAAAGATTTACTTGAAGAATTTGACAAGTTATCTTTTACAAGCGACATATGGTCGGAACTTCATTCTGCTTTTTCATTGCTTAGTTTAACTGCTCATGGGATCTCAAAAGATTTTCGCAAAAAGACTATAATTTTGAAATGTGAAGTCATGGATGAACGTCATACGGGCACCATAATATCAACAAAGTTTCAAACGATTCTTGAAGAATGGGGCATTGATCGCCAAAAAGTTCACTGCATGGTTCGTGATCGTGGATCCAACATGGTTAGAGCAATGCAGTTGTCAGGCTTTGAGGATATCAGTTGCGCAATACACCAAATTCAGCTGTGCATACGAGCAGGTGTTGAATCTCAAGAGTGGCTCCTCCAACTTATTGCTAAATTGAAAAAAATTGCCACCCATTTCAATCATTCCTTGGTCGCACAGGCAGAGCTTACAAAAATTCAAAAGGAACGCCTTAATCAGTCTCCTCTTTCTGTCATTCAGGATTGTCCTACAAGGTAAATATAAATACCTATTAAATTACTAATAAGCAAATGTTTTTATGAGTTATAGGAGTTTTTTGATTGTACTTATAAATAAATATATTTTTAAGATTAGGTAATTGAATTTGGATTTACATTTTGAAAAGAACTAATATTTTGACATTTAATTTTGTATAAATTTTTGCAAGCCATCATTGGGTGAAATATCTAACATTTTATTTTCTGTGACCATCTATTTATTGATCATATTTCTAGCAAGTAAAATTGAATTGATTTGATTTAATTTCAGATGGAACAGCACATTCTACATGATGGCAAGGTTTTCAAAACTCAAAGATTCGCTTGTCTTGTACCTAAGCGCAAATCCAATCGCGATGATATCCCCCGAAGACTGGATGAATATTCAAAAATTTGTGCAATTGATGCAGCCATTTGAAGAAATAACAAGAAATCTAAGTAGTTCTCAAATCAGTATTTCATCAGTCATACCATTAATTCAAGTTCTTAAGACCACATTACAACAAGAAGAGACGAAACCTAATACTTCAGAACAATTCATAAATTTTATAACAAAATTACGCGATGAATTGAATTCAAGTGTAAGATTTGGAAACCTGGTCGAAGACGACAAATACACTATTGCGACGTATTTGGATCCGCGATACAAATCGCATTTTTTCACCAGCGTCATTGCAGAGCAGGTTGAATCTAAATTACTTAATATGACGATTAACACTATTAGAACCAGACAATCCAATTCCATCCAAGATGATGACTGCGAACCTTCCCCCAAAAGAAGCCGAACTCAAATTGCAATTGAAGACATTGAAGTCCAGCCTTCTACTTCCAAATCATCAGCATCATTGCAAATATTGGAATCGATGTTAAGTGTAAATGAAGACCAGGAGGAGGACTCTTCTACAGCTGACGATGGTGACAATTTACTTTTAAAGATACAGTCACACCTTCGGGAGTACAAGAAAGAAAAAAGGCTACCTCTTCATGAGGATCCCCTTATGTGGTGGAATGGAAATGCGCACAAATATAATAATATTATATAATATAAAATGCCAATAGTTCGCCAATACTTATCAGCTCCCCCCAGCAGTGTAGCCAGCGAGCAATTATTTAGCGGAGCTGGTTTAATATATGAAGAACATCGAAATAGGCTGAAAGGTGAAAAAGCGGCCAAGTTACTCTTTATTAAATATAACTTGCCGCTGTTTAATTTTGACTACTAACATAGAAATTTAATAAAAAAAGTTTTAAATGTACAATTGTGCTTTTTTTTCATAGTGTTAACGCTTCCGTTTCCGCTTCCGTTTCCGTTTCCGCTTCCGTTAAGATTTACTTTTGACATCTGTTTCCGTTTCTGCTTCCGTTATGCCAGTTCCGTTGCATCACTAGTAAATATAACTAAAGTAGAAACCACCAGAAACAAGTTAAGTAGATACAAGTTAGCAAGTTAGATAATAAAAAACAAGAGACAGAAGCTAATAATATACAAAAGACAGAAGAAAATAAATCACAAGAGACGTTCATTGATCACCACCAGACATTTAAACACAAAGTTATGATTCATAACACGAATATCCTACCATCCTCACCTGAAAATGAACACTCGTTTAACATTAAGAAAAGAAAAGCCGAAGAGCAGAGTATGTACCCACCTAATAACCAATTTCTTTCCGACATTAAACTTAATTTACCAAACGTACCCAAAACGTCGCAAGTTGGTTAAAGAGATAACAACCAAATAGACCCGTTGGGAAAAATAATCAACCATAAAAGAAAGAAGACCTACTCTTTACTAGAACTATAGAAGATCCTTGCAGAGGATTAGAATTTATTGAAGATGCGATAGCAAGAGCCTATTGTTTTTCTTTTATTTTATTTACTTACTGGTACATTTTCTTATTCATTCATTCATTCATTTATTTCAGATTAAAATCCATAGATACATTACATGTCAATAAAAGCAGATATTAAAAACATAAAAAACACACATTACATAATTAGAAATTAAAATTAATTAATTTAAATAATTTCAAAAAACCCCACTTCCAATAATCTGAATAATTTGAATATTCGCGCGTAAATAGGTTTTCATCCATAGACAACAGGACAACTGCACGCAGCCGTCTACTTGTCGCCATGTTGGCAGTACACGTCACTTTCTGTCAAAGATGGCGAAATTTATCGCAACTGCAACGTGATGTGTCCTCATTTTTGGAAATTTTGTTGAAAAAAAGTTATTTATTATAGTGTATGTGCTACTCATTCGTCATATTAATTATCTGGCTTTCTTATCAAGGTAAGTTTAGTTGCTGTTGCGTATTTTTGATGACTTAATCAATGTTTTCGAGTGAAAATAAAAAGACCCCCTTTAAGGCCCACAGAGTGGTTGCTTAAGATGGCCCGGGCCTTATTGTGTCTTAGAAAATTTCCCTTTTCTTATACATTCTTATAAATAAGTGAGCTTTTTATGGATTTTTTTGTGAGCTTTACAACTTATAAGCATGGCGTTACCATTTTGTCACCGAAAGTAGATACGGAACCGATTTTTTTTACAAAACGTATGAGTACAGGGTTACTGACTCATACCTTTATGTGGTGTGGTATGCTGTTCAAAATTCAAGTGAATTTTATTAAATTTATATCAATCGTGGTTAGCTTTATAGCTTTTTAGCTTTATTTTAAGCTATGTAGCTTTTTCAATCGCTTGCTTTTTAAGTAACGTTATTTTAATTTATTTATAGATCATCATCATCATTTCAGCTGTAAGAAGTCCACTGTTGGACATAAGCCTCCCTCCTTTATAGATACCTCCTTTAAAAACAAAAAGAGGTGAATCTTGGACTGAAGAGCAGTTGCAAAACGCTATGGAGGCCTTTTCTAAGCATAACTTTTCACAACGAAAAGCAGCTTCCACATACGGCATACCCAGAAGAACGTTGAGAAACCACCTCAAGTCTGGAAAGTATAGGTACGAAAAATATTGGAAGATCATATTTTGTCAACTACACAAGAAAATGAGTTGGTTAGTAGAATTAAACGACTTGCTCAAATTGGGTTACCCTTAAGTACCAAAATGATAAGGAAGCAAGCTTTTGTGTTTTGTACGATTAATAACATACCAAACAGTTTTAATAATGATAAGAGTGTTGCTGGGAAAAAAATGGCTCAATCTTTTTTTAAAAAGACAAAGATATTAGTCTACGCAAAGCACAGTTCATCAATCCGGCCAGAGCCCAAAAGATGAACAAACATATTGTTGGAGGTCATTTCACTGAAATTAAAAGACTGTTTGATGAATTAGAAATAAGAACCCACCCAGAACGGTTATTTAACCCTAGATAGCTAACGTTCGTCAAAACGACGAACACCGAATGAATATATTGCCATCCTTTTCTTGTTGTTTCACTTACACGCGTGCGGTGTTGAACCAACTCAGTGCGAGCCAAGCTGCGTCGAACGTCAGTCGCGATTTGGCGTTAAGTTGCGTAATTTGTGAGATACTTGCTACTTACTCGTCATTTTGACGAATGGTAATGTGTAACTTTTTATGATTATGATTTGTGCTGATTTTTGATTGTTTTGTTTTAGTTATTACGTTTAGAGTGAAAAATGGCTGGCAGATCGATAGTTACAGACTAGGTAATTGCTCACGCGTTGGATGATGAAGACTATATTCCCACAACTGAAAATTCTGACAGTGAGACTAAAGACGAATTGTTGGTGGACGATGTGCAAAGTGATTTTCACGACGAGCCCTCGGATACTGATGAAGTACCTACAGATTTTGTGGAACAAGAAACCGCCGCATCAGACGATCATCCAGTTGGTGAGTCGCGGGATGAATCTCTATCAGCTTTCAATTATATTGTCCACTTAACTCAAGCTAATATTACAGGAAAAAATCGTCATGTTTGGGCTACTCATAAAGGCAATACATCATCCCGAACGTCAGCGATGAATATAGTTCGCATGGCAAGAGGACCAGTACGTTCTATGAGGGGCATAATAGATCCTGTTGTTATATTTAGTGCCTTTATGACCGGTGAAATTTGCGAGGAAATATTGAAGTGGACTAATGCTGAAATCAAAATAAGGAAACAAACTTGTGATAAAATTACGTCGACTCAAAACTATACCTGCAAAGAAGAACTCAGCGCTCTTTTCGGTGTGTTGTTATTAGCAGCTTCATTGAAAGATAATCATCTAACAAGCGATGAATTATTCAACACCTCTTTGTCTGGAAATCGTTATGTGGCCTGCATGAGTAGAGAAAGGTTCGATTTCCTCGTGAGATGTCTGAGGTTTGATGATAGATCGGTAAGAATACAAACATTGCAATCTGATCCCCTAGCACCAATTCGAAAAAGATGGGACTTACTTATGATTCAATTGAGGTGTACCGAACTAGATTAGTAAGCAATACCTAATAATTATTGTTCCAATGTATCTCAGGGCAGTAATAAAGAAGATGTAATCGTGAACAGTCGTTTCCATTTATAAAGATACTTCCCTTCATGGCGACCCTGCCAGTCGGTATCGCGTATCGTGCCGCGCATTCCATTGCCCATATTAGTTTGGGTGAACTTTTATACTGCGTTTCGTTGTGATTTCTAAATTAAAAAGTCAGTACAATAAATAAAGCAAGATACAATGGGGAAGACAAGTTCAAAGGAAGAAAAAAGGGAGGAGATCATAATCGCTCAAAATGCGGCGGGTGGTGATAACAACGCTAAGGCAGACCAAATGATGGTCCAGATGAACACGACAAACCTCTTGCTAGTGATTGTGTGCGTGTTTATAATTATTGGAGCCGTCTATGTCATTTATAAGGCGTACAAAAAGTGGCATAACGCAAGCGTGCAGAGAGCAATCGCAAATTTTTCGATTCGAAATTCCCTACGTCGTTACCAGCAGAGATCCGCCCCAGAGAACGTCTAGCTCCGGAAAAGTGGAAAGTGCGAAAAATCAGTGATCGGGTTTTAATTTATCAGTGAGTACGGAAAGTGAACAATGAAATTACTCAGTGAGTGCGGAACCCAGGTATAAAACAAACGCAAAAATGAACTGTCAAATTACTCAGTGAGTGCGGAACCTACATGTAACACGAAAATGAACTATCTTACGGACTTTAAGCATCAGTACATAGAATAAATTCTTGTCTTTAAACTAATAATTATTATAATTATTAAACAAAAAAAAATGAACCTAAGTCAAACGCAAATATAAATGTGAAACAATAAAAAGTGTAAGACAGGTAAGTAGGTACATGAATCACTAGGCTACTTATAAGGAAAGGCGACGCATACCAATGCAAGCACATTATCCCTTACTATAGTACGATAACTCGATTGTCAATTCTCGAATGGATATTAATAGTATGGATTAGTAATTAATTATAATATTTATATGATCATAATATGGAATGGGGACAGAATTAAGAGAATGTTTTGAACAGTTAAAACAAATAAGAAAATATTTAATTAAAAAAGGTAAATCTAGATTCCAGGGAAATATTATTAAAAATAAAATAAAAGAAACAGAAACAGCCTTTGTGAAAAGTAATCAATTAATTGAAAATCTAAGTACCAAGCAGGACCTAAAACCTGAAAATTTGGAAAATATATCAATTTTAGCAAATGAAATAAAAAGTTGTTATTTACAAATAATAGACTTGTGTACTGAAACAAAACAGGAAAGCGAGTCCGAATTAGAAAGTAGTTATAATTCTTTAACAGAAACAAAAATGGAGTTCGATTTATAAACAGCATGTGAATTTATCCCGGTAATGAACAGTAATGGAACTAAAACTAAAAATATCATTGATTCTGTAGAAATGTACGCAGATATGTTAACAGATGCAGGTAAGCAGTTACTCATTAAATTTGTGTTAAAAAGTAGATTAAGCGAAAATGCAAAGCTACGAATGTCCAAAACTTACACAACATCAGGTGACCTTATAAAAGATATGCGAAAATTACTTCTGACTAAAACATCATTCACTTCCATACAGACGCAATTACAAAACACTACTCAAGGTTGGCGTACAGTCGATCAATTCGGAACGGAAATTGAAAAACTATTTACAAGCTTAACAATATCGCAAGCAGAAGGTGATACGAGTAAATATTCAGTACTCAAACCTATAAATGAAAAAATGGCAATAAAACAGTTTACAGATGGGCTACGGGACAGCAGACTCAGTACCATCATAGTAGCTCGCAACTACGACAGTTTGCAAACGGCGATTCAGGCAGCCAAGGATGAGGAGATGGCGAAGCCTTCTACCAGTGGTGACGAGGTTATGTACTTCTCACGACGCGGACGAGGTAATGTACAAAATTTTAATCAAAGACAATTCCACAATAACAACATCCATCGAGGCAACCAACGAGGGTACTACCAAGGTGCACACCGTGGAAACTACAGAGGAGGTAGGTCAAATAACTTTGGAACTAATTTTTATAGAGGAAACAACAGAGGCAATCGAGAACATTACAGTAATTATCGTGGGTACCAATCAAATAATTTACGTGGTAATGCCCAGGTTTCACTCCAAAATTTTAGTTACGGGCGAGGTCAACAAAATATGTCGAACGAAAATCGATCGAGGTATGCAGCAAATAGTAGGGGTCATAGAGTATTTTGTTCGGAACAAGTAGATCAAAACAATCCGACTAACTTAGAATCAAATGAGATGCAGTTTTTTCGATCTGAAACATAACATTTTAGCATTAACAGGTAAAGCAAAATTTTTAGCGTTTTACGTAAGTAACAAAAAGTATTTTTGGCTTTTGGATACTGGTGCGTCATTATCCGTTATTAAGAGACAAGCAGTACCAAGCAATATATGCATAAATAGGCATGACTTAGTCATAAACGGTATAGGAGGTCAGATTAAGTCAACTGGATTTGTACATGTAACTTTGACTCATCAACCTAATGAATATCACGTTGAATTTAATACTAAGTTTCATATTTTTGATAACATTCCATTAAAGGCAGATGGCATATTAGGATTAGACTTTCTATGCCAGTATGCATCGAAGATCAATTTGCAAGCGAATATAATTACATTATCCCAATGTGGCATGGACTGTAACTTGCAACTTTATGATACTATAGATTACTCATCCGAAGTTTTACACATTCCTGCTCGAAGTGAATCAATACATTACTTACTCATAGATACAGACATAGAAAAAGATTACGTAATCCATAGTGAACAGTTAGCGGAACAGGTATTTCTTGCGGGATGTATAGGGACAGTAAAAAATCATAGACTCCCAGTAAAAATATTAAACACAAACGAACATGATGTTACTTTACCAATGATAAAACCAGAGGTAACATCTTTACAAGAATACGAAATATGCGACTTTAAATCAAATACACACAACTATCAACGAGCAAAAGTTTTATTAGACTTCTTAAAATTAAATCATTTGAATTCAGAAGAGCGGAAAACAATTCAAGAGATATGCAGTAAATATTCCGATGTTTTCTTTCTACCAGGTGATAAACTAAATACAACAAATATTTATGAGCAATCAATAACGCTAAAATCTAATGTTAGCCCAGTTTACAAAAAACCGTATAGAATACCACATGCTTTAAAAAAAGAAATGAATACACAAATTCGTAAAATGCTAGATAGTGATATAATAGAAGAAGCTAAAAGTGAATGGTCTAGCCCTGTACTACTAGTACCAAAGAAAAGTACAGACAACACCAAAAAATGGCGTTTAGTAGTAGATTATCGAAAACTCAATGAATGTATAATAGACGATAAATTCCCATTGCCTAATATAACGGAGATACTAGACTCGCTAGCGGGATCCGTCTACTTCTCACATCTAGATTTAAACCAAGGCTATTACCAAGTGTCTTTAAATAACCAATCTAGAGAGTATACAGCATTTTGCACAAACACAGGACAGTACCAAATGAAAAGATTACCCATGGGACTTAAAACAAGCCCAAGTGCTTTCAGTAGAGTTATGTCAGTAGCAATGTCTGGATTAACTTTCGATAAGTGTTTTATATATTTAGACGATCTGGTGATATTTGGACGAAATTTAAGTATTCATAACAAAAACTTGATAGATGTACTAGAAAGATTGAGAAAAGTTAATTTAAAATTGAATCCAGAAAAATGCAACTTTTTGAGAAAAGAAATACTATATCTAGGCCATGTAGTATCAGAAAGCGGAGTAGTACCAGATCCAAAAAAGATCGAAGTATTACACAAATACCCAAAACCAACGAATACAGATGAAGTTAAGAGATTTGTAGCATTTTGTAATTACTACAGAAAATTCATTAAAAATTTCGCAGAAATAACATATCCACTAAATAAATTAACGAGAAAAAATGAACCCTTTGTTTGGACAATCGACTGTCAACTAGCATTTGATAAACTAAAGGAAGTTTTAACTACACCACCAATTTTAGAATTTCCAGACTTTTCGGAGAATAACGAATTTGTCATACAGACTGATGCATCAGGTACAGCAGTTGGAGCGGTATTATGCAACAAAAATATGAAACCAGTAGCATACGCTAGTCGACCACTAAATAAAGCAGAATTAAATTACCCGACCATACAAAAAGAATTAGTAGCTATTGTATGGGCAGTAAAGTATTTTAGACCATATGTATTTGGGAAAACGTTTACCATAATGACAGATCATAGACCATTAGTATATTTATTTTCAATTAAAGATCCGTCAAGTAGATTATTAAAATTTAGATTACAATTAGAAGAATATGATTTCAAAATAGTATACTTAAAAGGAAAGGAAAATAGTGTAGCAGACGCATTATCTAGGATAAATATAACATCAAATGAATTAAAACAAATAAATGAGGAAATAATATCAGTAATGACAAGAGCACAAACAAAACGATTAGTAGAAAACAAGGACATAACAAAAAATAGTACAGCTGCTAACAAGTGGCCTGATCAACCACAAGTTATAGAAGTACTAAAATTACCAAATGAGACTGTAGAATTAACATTTATAAACAACGATGAAATAAATAAGTTAAAGAAACAAAACCACGTTCATAAAGAACAAGAGTGTTTAATTTATAGTAAAAATAAAAAAGTATTGTACATTAACCTAAACTTTAGGGCACAATTTACGCGAGCCGAATTTGTGACTAAGTTGGGTAAATTTTGTAAAAGTTTGAATATAACAGAACTATGCATAGTTAAAAGTAAAGAATATGAAAGGTTTATAAAAGATATATTACAAGAAATAAAGAATAATAAGGAATGGACCGGTCCTCGAATTTTTGTACTAAGGGGTATAAAGAGAATTGAAGATGAACAGGAAAAGAATTATATTTTACAAGATTTTCATTTATTACCCACAGCGGGTTATGCGGGAATACGTAGAATGACAAATAATATTAAAAGAAAATTTTACTGGCCAGGAATAGACAATGATATAAAAACATTTGTTCACAAGTGTAGTAAATGTCAAACCATGAAACATTGTAGGTATGTCAAGGCGCCCATGGAGATAACTACAACTGCTTCATATGCTTTTGAAAAAATATTTCTCGATGTCGTAGGTCCTTTAGAAAGAGACGTCGAAAATAACAGCTATATTTTAACTTTACAGTGCGAATTAACAAAATTTGTGGAGGCGTACCCTCTACAAAACAAAGAAACGGTTAGTATAGCTAAGGCTTTAGTAAATAATTTTATTTTAAGGTATGGCGTACCCTTGGAAATAGCAACAGACAGAGGAACGGAGTTTGTCTCTATAGTAATGCAACAGTAGGCCGATCATGTACTCGGTTCCCTTCGCAAAACCATTCACAACAGTGAAGATCACTCACCTCTATGACTTTTGTAAAAACGCGATCATGTATCTACAATCCATAGCGTTTTGCAAAAGTTACTTTGGGAATTCTGACATTTCAAAGCGGCTTTAGTGTTGTTCTATCGATACCTAATGAATGAATGCATGAATGAACAAAATAAGTAATACTTCGTCTGTGGTCAATGTTCAAGGTAGAATATTGAAGTGAAGAAAACTGAAAGCTGTCTAATCATATTTTGAGGTTGTGTTTGTGATTTAGTTTGATTCTTTAAATTTTAGATAAATCTCCCTAATTTGCTGTTCTAACCTTATTCGACAGAATTAACACTTTCGAGGCTCTTCCTACAACTGTTGAGCCATCCACCGTATCCCTGTTTTTAAACTTCTTCGCTTCGCTTCTTTGTCGGACACTGAAATTTAAAAGGTATTTAAATAGTGTTATGGAGTATCTCTCTGTTTATTTATAGGTTAACTGTGATTTAACAGGTCGCGGGTACGAACGCGGCTGCTGTATGTGTTTGCATTGTTTTCAAAACATGTGGTAAAAAGACATCGAAGGTCATAGAAGACGATGCGTCGATGCCGTGTACCTATTTATTTTATTCTTTTAACTTTTAATAGAACAAGAGACTCTAAGTCATTGCCCTAATAAATAAAGTTTTTTATTGGTAGCTAATGTTGGCTGTAATTTTAAGGATGCCGGCACGACGACGCGTCTCAGTTCGCCAAATGGAGATTCTTCTCGACTTCGTCGAGAGGAATCGCGATTTGGCGATGGGGCGCTATCCAGGAGGCCCGCAGGGTGTCTTGTCCTCCCGCGATATGTGGGCTAACTTGGCCAACACATTAAATTCAGTGGCCGAAGGGGCCACTAAGCCAGGAGAACAGTGGAGACGTGTAAGTATACCTACTTACTTTGTTTCATGTCAAAATAATTGTTGTACATAGGTATTATCATTAAACAAATAGGTTTAATATAATGGTGTCTTCAATTAACATCATACTGATTATGTGGACAATCTGGAAGTTGAGTAGCTTCTTTTGAGCTTTAATTGAACAAAATATCTACTTGCTATGCATGTGTATATTTCTAAACTCAATAACATCCTTATCACTTGATGTAATAAGGATGGTTACAATAATAATTAACATTTATCAATGCTGCTACTAATAGGAGCAAAAACGAATGTCCAACTAGGTTCTTCCTGTTAATTTTTTCTGATTCATTTCATTTTTTTAACATGGTTATTGATTTTTATTTTTTCTACTAGTACTGGGTTGAATTAAAATGTAAAATAAAAAATAAGGCTGCGAATCGGAGAAGGGACGGGATGGCAACCGGTGGAGGGCCCAGTAGGGTGGCCCCTCTTACCGATTACGAGGAGAGGGTGTTGGCCTTAATAAATTATTATTATAATAGTACTGCATTTATTTATTTATTTATGCTTATTTATTTTGTAAGTAGTTGTAGTAGTAAGTTCCTAGTCTAGTAGGTACAATATAGTTATGAAGTAGTATGAATTTGTTTTCAAAAACTGTTTAACAACAATTATAATTTGTTTTTGGACAGGTGACTTCATTCACTACTGCTGATGCTGCCCTTTCGTCCACCGCCATAGAGATTGGGGTAGCTGATACAGCTAGCCCAGTCTATATGGACCTGGAATACCTGGAGGGCAGCACAACAGACGGGAGTCTCGTCACAACAACCGATTGTAAGTTTCCTATCACTTAACATTAAACGAAAATAAATTAAACTAAGCTTCTGGACAAATGTCACCGAAGCCTTACTTAACACACATGTTTGTTTTTAGCACACCCACTGCCACCACCCACCACCGTCTCCTTGCTGCCACCGCCACCGCCGACCGTCACCATCACCACGCCGCAGCCGCCCGTTGCAGCCTCTTCGCCGCCACCGCCCACTAATCTCCCCACAACATCCCCCGCAACGCCCCGTGGCAGAGCATGTATGTTTCCTATTTGTATTGCTCAACTAAAACGCTTAAGATTAAAATTATTTACTACAAGCCTCCACACAAATATCGTAGAAAACCTACTTACTAAGTATTTTTGTTTTAGTCCGCGGCACTACATCCAGCGCCCAGCGCTCTACGGCGCGTGCTCGCCCACCACAAAGATGTAAGTTCTGTTAATTAATATTATTTTTAATAGTAGTAAGTACTAGCAGAGCCCTGCCGTTTCGCCAAAATCTTAAATGTTTTCAGACACTGTAGGTATGTTTCAGATTTGTCAGTAATGATAATGAATGTCCCAGTTAAAAATACTGTAAGTTTATACTTATTTAGTTGTAATATATGTTTCAGTACAAAGGCATGAGAGAGCGCCGCGCTGGGCGTATGAGATGGAGCAGCGGCGCATCGCAAATGATGAACGCCAGACGGAGGTACTGCAGGGCCTGACGGAGGTACTGCAGGGCCAGACGGTGGTACTGCAGGGGATGCTGTTATGCATTCAGGAGATGAGAGATGACTTCCGCAGTTATCTCTCATCCCTGCCCTCCCACGAACCGTAATAGCTAGACGGTTGAAATTTTCACAGAATATGTATTTGATTGGTTGTTATAGCGGCTACAGATATACATCATCTATGAAAATTTCAACTGTCTAGCTATCACAGTTCATGAGATACAGTGTGGTGAGGTGACAGACGGACAGACAGACAACAGAGTCCCAGTAATAGGGTCCTGTTTTTCCCCTTTGGGTACGGAACCCTAAAAAGACATGTCATAATTTGCGTTTAATTTATATGAATGATACATGTTACTTTGTTCCTGGCAATATTACTCTATATTACTCTGTATATAGGGTTAGATTTACCTTAGTATTAATTTATATTATGTCTTTTTTCCCCTTTGGGTATGGAACCCTAAAAAGATATGTCAAAATTTGCGTTTAATTTCTATGAATGATACATGTTACTTTGCTCCTGGCAATATTACTCTATATTACTCTGTATATAGGGTTAGATTTACCTTAGTATTAATTTATATTATGTCTTTTTTCCCCTTTGGGTATGGAACCCTAAAAAGACATGTCAAAATTTGCGTTTAATTTCTATGAATGATACATGTTACTTTGCTCCTGGCAATATTACTCTATATTACTCTGTATATAGGGTTAGATTTACCTTAGTATTAATTTATATTATGTCTTTTTTCCCCTTTGGGTATGGAACCCTAAAAAGACATGTCAAAATTTGCGTTTAATTTCTATGAATGATACATGTTACTTTGCTCCTGGCAATATTACTCTGTATACAGGGTTAGATTTACCTTAGTATTAATTTATATTATGTCTTTTATTATTGTGTTTCTTGTGTACTGAATTATTAAATTACTTTGCTCCCGGCAATTTTACTTTGCTCCTGGCAATATTACTTTGCCCCCCCCCCCCGGCTAAAAAGTTTTTTATTTAATATTATGTTTCTAGTTTTTAAGATTTTGTAAATATGTAAATAGGTAAAATCTATTATTATATTTATTCCAAAAATATAAGGCTTGTATTATTTATTTATAAAGGAAATGAAACATTACTAAAATAGAAATACAAAATATATATTGATAACAAAACACACAGAAGAAATAACAGCAATATAAAAAGTATAAAAAAACAGCAAAATGTATTAACACATCATAAAGAAAGTAACAAAAGGTCCAAGAAACCGTGTGCCTGCTGCCAACAAGGATCTAAATTCAAAAGGTTTATTCATTTGGATATTCACATAACACTTTGAATCGTCAGTAATCTAATGTGTCTTTGAAACGCGACCTCTAATGAGAAGAAGACACAAGAAACTCATGGGGTTTTTTGCAGTGATCATGTGATTCACATTGTCGCATATTTACTATTGAACAATAATAATCGTCACTAACATTACAAGCGCGAAAGTAACTCTGTCTGTCTGTCTGTCTGTCTGTCTGTCTGTCTATTCAAATGATGTGCACTCGCTACTGCCTAGCCGCAAATAGCCGTTGCACGAGGGCATCCCTTGTCCCATCGCTGGCCCCAGCACCCCCGGCGGCAGACATCTGGCGGTGTCGATCGGTGTTGGCGTCGTCTTCGGTAAGCTGATGCACTGGTGCGTTACGAGCGGTTGCGATGTTATGTAACACACAGCATGCATTCACTATCTTACCCGCTGTCGATGGGTGATAGTGAAGCACCCTGTGTGCTAATAAACATCGCCAACGCGCTTTTAGCACGCCAATGCATCGCTCAACCGTGTTTCGGGTTAAGCAGTGGAGGCCTGTATAAAATTCCTCCGGTGATCCTGGCACAGCATCCAGGATCGGTGTCATTAGATACGGCCTCTGTGCATAACCAGAATCACCTGAAATTTAAAATAAAAATATATATAAATTTAGCTGTTGTACTAAATAGGCAAACAAACTATATATTGTAGTATAAAGATATAGTTCAGTCAGGACAGAACATTGAATCTTAGATAGATGATGGATATGACTATACAAAAAATGATGAAGTAGGTAGGTATAGATTATTATTACTATTGATTGTTGTAATAGCACAATAATGTAATCTGTTATGCTGTCCTAGAGCTCATAAATATACTTAATACTTTAAATTTTGGACTTACCCAACAACCAACAACGATCCCCTGCAGTGTCCAGCCTTTCGAGACCCTGTTTTATGGGGCACTGGTTCCACACAAATGAGTCATGGGATGCGCCTCCATATGACGCATCTACATGGCTTATCTTTAGATCGGAATCACATATCTGAAAACAAGGCAATAATATTCTATTTACTTCATTATCAAAAACAAACAGCACAAGTTTATATCATATATTTTCATATAGCAGTAGATATGTAGTCAATGAGTATTACATTTCCAGTATCATCGATCTATGATGCCTCGGACTTTTGGAAGGCCCCACATAGATCCCTTTTCAATAACAATTTCACTCCCAAGGGATAAAGTTTTCACTTATTGTACTTTTTATCATAATTTTACTTACTAATAGTACATTCAAGGAATGGTAGTGTTTCCTATTAAAATAGGCCTCCTCATGCTCCGAGGGCCTAACAATGGCTACATGGGAGCCATCAATGCATCCAACAACCCCCGGGAAGCTAAACTTCTCCATGAATCTGAAATGAGTAATAAAATAAAATGTTAAAATCAAGTTGTAGCTTTTTATACAAACCTACCTATCCTTAGTACTGTAATAAATATCTGCTATTAATGTCTACACCTATAAAAACTGACTAGTTAATATTAACCTACTTAATATTATAAATGTGAAAGTTAAGAGTAACTAAATTTATTTAGTTATTTATTCCTTGGTTAAGGCCGCGGGTTCACGGTGGATGCAGGCCACTTATGACCGAAGCATCTGGAAATCTATGAGGGAGGCTTATGTCCAGCAGTGGACTTCTTACAGCTGAAATGATGATTTATTCCTTAACTGCTGAGGCTGAAAATTTGTAAACATAACTTCAACTTCTTTTGTATGGCTCATTGCTGAGATGTTAAGAAGTATAATAAATGAGTAATAATGACACATACCCTTTCATTGTAAGTTCCCTCTCCTGTCTTGAAGAGGGAAACTTAATATATTTTAAAAGAATGTTGGGGTCGTTGAACGCATCAATGACCTCGTGTAAGCATTTGCTAAATGTAGCCTGTGCCATGTTCCATAGGAAAGCCAAGCCTACATTTTTCTGATACGACCCGTTGGCCAGAAAATTCAGTACTGCTAATATCTGTAAAAAACAGAAATCAATTAAGTAGGTAGGTACTTATATACTTACATAGTTAGTTACGGCCAATACCTACAATCTAAAATAATTAGTTATTAGGTATATGGAATGTCTTAATTTTAACTCGCAGGGTATACCGGTTTTGCGGCAATTCCTTGGTAGATATGGCCGCAACTCCTCCACCACTGCCAGAAAACTATCTTGGTCCACTCGAAAATGCGCCACGAACTCCTCCACCGGCATTTCGAGTGGATTAGACGAGTCCCTTAAGCGGCGTCTCTCAACACGCCGAATACGCGCTTTGCGCTGCTCTTCCGCGGACACCAATAAAATTAATCGAGACATTCTAAAAAAAGGACACAAATTTATGGATCATCACATCACGCCATACCTACATGAAACAATCAAATGGATTTATCTATCATCCTTGTGGCTAGATAAACTGTAAACAACACAAATACACATAGAGCTTAGGTATTTACGTTCAATTATATTAAATTCTAGGCCTTCTAACAAAAACTAATCTTGTAATGGCGGCCGCAGCGTTTTTCACAAACAAACTCATAAAAACTTATAGCTTACTACACAAACGGAGTAGCGTGGCACAATCGGACCTAAGGGTAGAACTTTTGTCAGTAAAACGGCATTTCTTTATTCAATCTTAATTTTATTTGGTTATAAAAATACGAAATTGATACACTCATGGAATTAAATTGCAATTTAGATTCCTTTTCGGCTACTGCAGAACTCTAGACGAGCAGCTTTTGTTGTGAACGGACTCTAAAAAGCAACTCTTGAGCAGTTACATTGGAAAATCACTATGTGACGTCATCTGACGTTTATAATGATTTTCAAAGTCATCGGCACTTATTAGGTGATCGCGATTTGAGAGTATCGATACAAAAACAAGTGGCAAAAGTTATGAAAATGACGTCATAGTGATTATGAATGTAACCCAGTGGAGTTCCTTTCAATTCGTGATACGAAAGTAGGTGTTTGACGTTTCGAAACGGCTAACTCAAGCGAAAACCACTCACTTTAGTGATTATCACTGCATACATGATCGGCCTACTGGTATGTGAATTATTAGGAATTACAAAATTAACATCAACATCATACCATCACCAAACAATAGGAGCATTAGAAAATTCTCATAAAAATTTAGGAGCATTTTTGCGTATATGCTGTAATGGTCAAAAAGAAACGTGGAGTCATTGGTTACCATTTTGGTGTTATAGTTTCAATAATACTGTTCATACTGAAACAAAATACACGCCATTCGAATTGGTATTTGGCAGACCCAGTAACATACCTAGCAGAGTAAGTCAAAATATTGAACCACTATATAATCCAGAGCATTATCCATTAGAGCTTAAGTATAGGTTACAAGTTGCACATAAAGATGCACGTAATAATTTAGTGTTAAGTAAACAAAAACGTAAAATTAATTATGACAAAAATGTAAACGATATTACCTATCAAAAAGGACAATTATTGTTAGTTAAGAAAGAAACAGGCGGTAAGCTTGATGCAAAATGGGAAGGCCCATTCATAGTTGAAGAAGATTTAGGAGTTAATGTTAAGGTAACTAAGGATAATAAAACATATGTTCTGCATAAAAATAGGACAAAACCATACGTAACCTAGATTAAGTATATTACTTATTTTATAAAACCTTAATAAAAAAAAAATAATAAAAAAAAAACGTACCATTTTAAAAAGAAAATTACTTATTATATTATATCATATCAATGTTTATTAATACACATTAAGTATATTTAAGGAACGAGTAAAAAAAAAAAAAAAGTAATCTTTTAAGGTGAATTCGGGTAATTCTGTATTTCGGGATATTCCAATTATTTCTAATTTCTACCATACGCGGCCATATTTTTGAGCCTGGCAACTTTTAGTAGTTCCCCTGTTCAGCCCCTCCCTCCCTTCAGTCGACTCAAAGTTCTGAGAGTGAATGTGCGTGTTTGAGGTTACATTATTTGTAAACAACTACATTTTCGGGAAAGTTCGTATTTACGGAATTATACGAACATCAATATCTACGGAACCTGGTAAGTTATTTAACTGTTTGTTTCTTTGTTTGATCAATTGTCATATTTTAACACTATTAATTTGAACCAGAAAATGATTGCACACTATTTTGAAAATTATAGGATTTAGCCGACGCGGGTAATTCCTAGTTATTTAGTAACTCAGATTTACCTGAAATTGGTTTTCTATAGAAAGGGTCTGTGGTTCTCAACTTTTTAGTTGAAGTTATCTATAACTAAAGATAAATATTATCGGTCTAAATTACAACGAGTACCTCGTTATATTGCCATTAATTCCTCTTTACTATTATTATTTGGAAACAGGGGTATTTACAATAATAATATTAATACTTGTGAAATTGTTACAGCAACATGCCGAAAAAATATATAAGAAAAAAAATAGTGAAATACACTGAAAAAGATGTAAATAATGCGATAGAAGATATAAAAAATGGATTATCAAAATATGCTGCAGCTAAAAAATACTCAATACCCATATCGACACTGTACGATAAAATAAAACAAAATTATAACACAAATGTTGTTGGTAGACCGTTAGCTATCCCGTTAGAAGAAGAATATCGGTTGGTCGACGCAATTAAAACGATGGAAAAGTGGGGATTTGGTCTCTCGAGAGGCGAAATTTTAAATTTAGTAGCTGATTTTGTGAAGAAGAATAATTTACAAACACCGTTTATTAATTATCGCCCGGGCAAAGACTGGTTTATCAGCTTTAAAAACCGGCACAGGCTATCCATTAAAAAAGCACAGCCGGTCGAATATGTTCGAAAAAAAATGACCGATCCCTTCATTGTTTGTGATTACTTTAAACTATTACATGACACAATGATTGATTTAGACTTATTACAAAAACCACATTTAATTTGGAATATGGATGAAACTTCTGTGTGTCTCGACCCAACAAAAACAAAGGTAGTCGGCGCCATCAATAAGCCATGTTCTAGAACAACTTGTGGAACTGGAAAAGAAAATATTTCCGTGCTGACAACTGTGAATGCCAATGGTAAAAAACTAACGCCTCTCATTATTTTTAAAGGAAAAAATGTATGGGATCAATGGATGGCATCAACCGATTTTGATCTCTCATACGCAGCAAGCGCCAAAGGATGGATGGAGTCTGAAATATTTTATAATTATATGGAGAAAGTTATGATTCCAGCTCTAGGTGAAGAACGTCCCGTGCTGATTATTTATGATGGTCATTCTACTCATGTAGATACAAAACTTATAGAGTTGGCCATAACGAATGATATAACTATTCTAAAACTCCCTCCTCACACTTCCCATTTATTACAGCCTCTGGATGTTTCAGTTTTTAAATCTTTTAAGTCAAAATGGGACAGTAAATTAGTTGAATGGCAGCGTCACAATGTTGGAATAAAAATGCCAAAAAAAACTTTTTCTGAAACTTTTGCTAAAATTTGGCACGACACCAGCCCAGAAATCATTAAAAGTGGTTTCAAAAAAGCCGGCATTTACCCATTTAATTCTGAAGTTATATCAGAAGAGAAATATGACCCAACTGCCTATAGAAGATACAAAATTGAAAAAAATTCTTCTCGGTACACACACTCAATTCCTAAAACGCTACTTAAAATATGTATTAACTTTTTCAACGAACAGTTTAACTTATTTGTAAATTCTTGTGGTCATGAACAAGATAATGTTGCAAACAGATTATATTTTTTGACTGATTTATCAAAAACAGCTGAAGAAACCCGGTCTTTTACAGCAAATTCAACATCAAGTCTACCAAAGTGTCTGCAAGTTAACAGTATTGAACTAGAATCAAAGACCCGAAGTACAGTGAGTATGTTAAGTAATATAAATACAACTTTTGAAGAGCTTCTACTTGAAAAAATACGCCAAGATAAAAAAGACAATATTAGTATTAAGAAAAAACGAATAGCCAGAGGAGCGGAAGTTATAACTGCTTCATTTTATGATAAAAAGACAAAAAGACAGACCGACAAAAATTGTGAACAAGGAGTTAAAAAATCCATTAAAAAGCAGAAAATTCACAATATAAAAAACAAAAAAATAAACAAAAATGATCTTACAAATCCAGTTCCATCGGGTTCTGACAAAACTAAAATTAAAAATAAGATAAAATATCAACAGTCAGACAGCTCTTCAACAAGTATCTCAGATATAATGAGTCTATACAGTGATTTAGAATGTGATTATGGTGACGCTGAAGGGTTTACAAAAGATTTCTGGGATGACCATAATATGAATTCACAGATAGAAGACGAATTCCAGATGCAAATAAGACAAGATAATCCCAAAAATCATAACATGGACAAAGTAGCAAATATAAACAAAAAAGAAATAGTGACCGAAGCAAGTTTAAATAGTTCAAATGAAAAGAGAATAAAAGGTAAAGGAAAAGGGAAGAAATCAAAGACTGGGAAAGAAAATATTAATATAATTGAAAATGATATTCAAAAAAATGCTGAGATTGAATTTTTTAGAATAAATAATGATACTCAAAATAATAAGACTGAAAAAGAGAAGTTACCCAATAATAATGACAAGACTGACGGAAAAGACCCAACCAAAAACAAAAAAGTAATTATTAAGAATGCACAATTTGAAGAAAATATAGAGAAAAATAGTGTTGAAACTACGGTGGAATACAAAATAAATGACACCGTTATTGTGAGGTATTTCACCAGAAACAAATGGACCTACTATATTGGTTTAATAGAAAATATAGATGAAGTACATGGAAACACAACTTATTATGACATTAATTTTTATAGGACAATTCGAAAGCCAAATCTCACTTTTGTATTACCGAAAAAAAATAAAGATCGTGACCGAGTAACGGAACTTTTAATCATTAAAAAAGTTGAATTAGTGAGAAGTATCGAAAATGACAAAGATTTTCACCTGTTGAATGAAGATAACTCAATTTATTTCTCTTTCTAATCTTATGATGATCATGATTAATTGCAATTGTATAAGTACTGATACCTATTAGCGAGGGTCGGTTTATATGAAACGAAAAATGCGTCGCGTATTGTCGGACTCAATAAAAAAAAAAAACGTTTATTTGCTTAATAAATGCGTCGCTTATAACTTTATAACTCCATTAAGTTGTATTTTGAGATTTTTATTTGTTTAATTACACTGTATTGTTATTTTTCTTTGTAATTGTGGGTATATTGATAAAAATATTATTAAGCCACACTTTTTGTCAATGTTTTTGAATTTTTATTTCATAATTTTTATTTTTATAAAATTATTCTAATTCTTTTGTAAGCCTACAAATTTAATAGTATAATTACTCTATTATTATTTATTATGTTTTTATTTTGTAACCTAAGATTCCATTATCTCATTTTGAATAAAGTTGTGTTTTTGATTAAGAAAATCGTTGTTTTTATTAAGTATGCCTATTTTTTAGATGCATTAAACTTTGAGTGCCGTAGGCTTACTGGTCGGGTAATTCCGAAATAAAAGTTTCACACATATGCATTTCTCCTATTCAAAGGCATATGTAGAGATGTATCTATTTGTAGGTCAAAGGCAAAGCAAAAAGGATTTCAATCCTTAAATGAGAGTTCATAAAAACTATTTTTGAATGACTTTCGGAATTAACCGAACACTTGCGTAATTACACGCATACCAAAAAAAATAAGTGAGATTTAAAAAAATATTTATTTACCAACCCAAAGGATATTTATAAAAGTGATAGGAATAGACTAACAGGCTGTACATCTAATTAGGCAATGCGATTTAATACTTATATTAAACATCAACCAGTTTCAAATGATTCATGAAATGAAAACACTCCTTCAACTCTTCTAAATTTCTATCGTAATTACCCGAATCCACCTTACTTATTTTTTTTTTCTTTTGCACCCCCGTGGTGAGGTGTACCAAACTAGATTAGTAAGCAATACCTAATAATTATTGTACCAATGTATCTCAGGGCAGTAATAAAGAAGATGTAATCGTGAACAGTCGTTTCCATTTATAAAGATACTTCCCTTCACAATGTAGAGCTAATTATATTCCTGGTACAAATGTTACCATAGACGAGCAGTTGTTGGCATTCCGCGGTCGCTGTAAATTTAAGATGTACATTCCTAATAAGCCTGCTAAGTATGGTCTAAAAATTGAGATGATGTGTGACAGTGGGACCAGATATATGATTGATGCCATGCCTTATCTTGGTAAAGGAACAAATACTGAAGGAGTACCTCTTGGTGAATACGTAGTCAAAGAATTACCACGGAGTATTCATGGGTCCAATAGAAATGTAACAACTGATAACTGGTTTACGTCTATCCCATTAGCTAAACATTTGCTACAACAACCTTACAAGTTGACATTGGTTGGAACTTTGCGGGCTAACAAAAGAGAAATTCCAGAAGAAATGAAAAACAACCGAAGTAGACCAGTTGGAACGTCCATGTTCTGCTATGACGGCCCACTAACTCTCGTATCATATAAACCGAAGCCAAGCAAAATGGTTTACTTGCTCTCCTCGTGTGACGAAGAAGGAACAGTTAATCTATCCTCGAAGAAACCTAACATGATTGAATTTTACAATTCTACAAAAGGTGGCGTAGATACTTTTGATCAGATGTGCTCGAATATGTCATGCAACCGTAAAACCAATCGATGGCCGATGTGCTTATTCTATGACATGTTGAATATATCAGGTATCAATTCCTTCATTATTTATTGCCATAATGTCATGGTGTCTGGTGGAAAACCATTACGCCGAAGAATGTTTATGAAGCAGTTGCATGAAAATCTAATTGAACCATGGCTAAAACATCGGCTGGAAACACCAACAATGCCACGGAGAGTAAAAGAAATTATAAGAGAAGTGTTGGGTGCGAATGTCGAGGAACATGCTGAAGGACAAAGTCAAGGTCACATTCCATCTGGTTCCATTAGTCTCCATTATTCCCCGAAAATGTGCCAACAACGAAAAGAAAGAGTTGCGGTTTGTGCTCCTACAAAAAAAGGCGTATGACAAAGAACTTTTGCAATAGTTGCAAAGTTCCCATTTGTGGTGAACATTCAGTAGATTTTTGCCCAAATTGCGCCAAAAATTTTTAAGATTTATTATAATTACTACTTACTTTTATATATTCTCTTTACTAAAATAAAAGAAAAAAAAAAGTTTTTTTGAATAATAGTTCCTATTTTAGTTGAATTAAGATAAAGTGTCATTTTGATCTCTTTTATCTCTATGTGCCATTAACATTTGTTATTTCGTACTTAAAATTGTCCGTCTTTATGCAAAATGGAACCACTCGACATTTTTTTCTTTTTACTTTTATTGACGAATACTCAATTTAAAACAGGTCTAAATTCATATACAAAAAAGAACCGCATGATTTTTCCCTTGGAAAGAAGGTATACTAAAAGCAGAAAGGAACCAAGAGCATTAATAAACATTATAAATAATGTAAAACTGAACCACAGGACTACGGGACTCTATTGTTCAAACAAATAAACGATATTACTACAATGTCATTTTATACAAAACAGATCCACACTTACTTGGTACCATTGTACATTACACATATTTCTATTATTAACGATTATTTTTAATACTCAAAATGGAACCACGTTTCTGTGGTATCGTTATACGAAAAAGAAATTCTTAAGTTAACTGGTTTTATTTTTTTACAAAATAGAACCACAAGCTTTTGGTTCTATCCTGCATAAATAAATATTGCAAAACAATAGAACCACAAGCATTTGGTTCCATCATGTATTAATAAATATTGTAAAATAATAGAACCACTAGTTTGTGGTTCCATTTTGCATAATATTTTATGAAACTTAACATAGCTGAAAAGTACCCAAAAGTACCGCAGAATATGAGTTAAAACGAAATTTTACTTCATTACTTTATTAATATGGCTTAAAGTGCAATAACTTAAATTTGAAAATAATACGTTAAACAACTGTCAAAATAGGTGACATTCAACGAGAGATTTGAATGCGTGACGACCGTTTTTTTTCTCTTCGAAGAAAGTTTTATTGTTTTTTTTCAATTTATTTTAAACCTAAGTGTGAAAATGATGAGTAGAGGCAAGAAATTGGTGAATAAAGCATTGGAGATGAACACCGATGATAGTAATGAAGATACAACAGGTAAATACTTTCATTTAATGCATTTAACAACATATTTAATGTGATAAGTATGCTTTACGCTTTATCCCACCCACATTTGATTAATTTCAATTGTTGAGTGATTTTAAAAAGCCTGCAAACCGATATGCCGATAAAATGTGAGCGATTTATCTACTTACTCGTATTTTAACAATACTATCTTTCTTTTCACGAAGGAGGGTAACTGAACTTTATGACGTCGAAATAAGAATCATTTTCTTTACTATTAATTTCATTTTACACTTACGTGGGTAAAACCGCTAGCTCGCAGAATTACTGAACCGTTGTCGATGTAATTTGGTATGTAGATAGTTGGAGTGGTCAAATAACATATAGGCTACTTTTAATCCCGAGAGTCCCGCGGGATCGGGATTCACGTGAGTGAAACCCATGAGAAGCAGAACGACTGAACCGTTATCAATCTAATTTAGTATGTAGATAGATGACTGCTCGAATAACATTTAGGCTACTTTTACGACGACCTCTGTGGCGCGTCGTGCGAAAGCGCGACTGCAATGCAGGAGGTTGCGGGTTCGATTCCCGCCGGGTGCAAGTATTTATGCTTATAAAAATAAATATTTGTGTCTGGTCTGGGTGTCCCCCTATGTATAATATGTATGTTTTTACAAAAGAAAAATAAATATAAGTATTATATCCGTTGTCTAGTCACAGTAACACAAGCTTAGTCGCTTACCACGGGGCTAGATGGCGCTGTGTGTTGTTCAGAGAATTTATTTATTATTTATTTATTAATCCCGAGATTCTCGCAGGATCGGGATTTACGTCGATCGGAAAATCCCGGAACACTTCGACTTTGTTCAATAAATATTTGCGAGAGAATTTCTTCTTCATATTACTTTTAGCCTTCTTTTTACGTCGGCTTCTTTGATACTTGCTGAGATGAACATATTTTGGGTATTGTAATTTTGGAGTTTGTAAAACATCTCAAATATTTTTCGTCGCCTACTAGAATCTATTTTTTTCCAGCACTTCGTTTTATAATTACATTTAAAATCGATAAATGCTTTCGGTTGGACTTCGATGTTTTTGTAGTTGTTAAAAGACTTTTTTTTTTCATCCTTTTTTTAACCTATATAAATTTTAAAGCTTTTTCTTTTATTACAGCAGAAGACAACGAAGAAACTGGTATGTGCCTGGACCTGGAACCTTTGGAGAAGCTGTCTTCACCTTCAAGTACCATTTTAACTTCGCCAGATCGCTTAGAAGAATATTCCTCACCCATATTAGAACTGCTCAACTTGTCCCCCTTTAACAGTCCTGACTACATTACGGATTCCTCAGAAAATGGTTCTATAATAGCAGCTGGTGGCAAGAAAATGAGGCTGCCTAATGGGCATTCGAGGCGCACTATTGTAGAAGAGTCTGCTTCTGAAGGCGAAGGTACAGCGAAGTCACCAGTGTTTGTACCATGTTCTGATGATGAAACAGTGAGTATTCATGACGAAGAAGTAGTTACGAAAGGAAGACCAAAGAAAGGTCGAAAGAATAAGTATGGAGGTCTATCTAGGATAGAAAGAAAAAAAAATAGACATTCTAATAAGCCTTTTAACAACTACAAAAACATAGAAGTCCAACCGAAAGCATTTGTCGATTTTAAATGTAATTGTAAAACGAAATGCTGGGAAAAAATAGATTCTAGTAGACGACGAAAAATATTTGACATGTTTTACAAACTCGAAAATTACAATACCCAAAATATGTTCATCTCAGCAAGTATCAAAGAAGCCGACGTAAAAAGAAGGATGGCTAAAAGTAATATGAAGAAGAAATTCTCTCGCAAATATTTATTGGACAAAGTCGAAGTGTGCCGGGATTTATTTGTCAAAACACTTAGCATTTCGACAAAGAGAGTTAATACTGCTTTGGTAAAAATGAGGTCAAACGATTGTATGGATAATAGAGGATTGAAAAGTGGAGGTAAGAACAAATGCAGCAATGAATTAGTTTCACAAGTCAGATGCCACATAAACTCTCTTCCTAAATATAAATCACACTATAGAAGAAGTGAGCGCGAGACTGAATATCTTATGCCAGACATGACTTTAGACAAGATGTACGATTTATACTGCGAGCATGTAGGAGAAGGTGAGAAGGTCAGTAAGTCAATGTATTTAAAGTTATTTTACAAATATTTCAATATTAAACGAGCGCCTCTTAAGAAAGATACTTGTAACAAATGTGACACACTTCAAGCTAAATTAACTCGTTGCAAAACTGCTGAGGAGAAAACAGCCATAGATACAGAACACAAAGAACACTGCCGAAAATGGGAAGAGGCTCGAAATAAAATGAAGTCCGACTTTATTCTGGCTACTCAATGTAAGGAAGTAGAATGTCTCACATTTGATATGCAGAAGACACTGCCAATGCCAAAGATTCCTACCGGAATTATTTTCTACAAACGACAGCTTTGGCTATACAACTTAGGAATTTATTCGGCAAAGAAAAATTTGAGCGAGTGCTTTGTTTGGATAGAAGGAATGGCTGGTAAAGGTGCCCAGGAAGTCGGTTCTTGTTTATTAAAATACTTAGGAGTGCATATTTCCGAAGATGTCGAGGAACTCATTTTATGGAGCGATTCGTGTGGTGGACAGAACCGTAACATAAAGATAGTTTTGATGTTAAAAGCATTTTTGAATTCTCATCCCACCTTGAAAAAAATAACACAAAAATTTTTGATACCCGGACATAGTTACCTACCCAATGACAGAGATTTTTCCCACATTGAAACTGCAATGAAGAAATATCCGAGACTATACACTCCCGATGATTATGTGAAGGTTATAAAAGACTGCAAGAAAAAAAACCCGCTTGCAGTTACCATAATGACAAAACCCGATTTTTCGGGTACTTCAAAGGTTGAAAAAATGATTATTAACCGAAAACGTGGTATTAATAAGGAGTGTATTAATTGGCTACAAACTCGGGAAATGTACCTGGAAAGAGACTCACCAAATTCAATTTTTTTTAAAGAAGATTTCCTAGGTAGTTCTGTTGAAGTAAATATAGGGAGAGCTCCTGTTCGCGGCAGACCAGCTGTGATTTTGCCGGAACATTTAGTTCCCCTATGGCCGACAGGGAAGCCAGTATCACCAGCAAAACTAGCCGATATTCAGTCAATATTGCACCTTATTCCAGAAGATGCCCAGACATTTTATAACGGTCTTGCTAGTGATGATGCAGTCGAAGATGATATAAATGGACTGGACACGATGGATTTTGAAATTCAATTTGATGACAACGCCGAATAAACTTTTTCTACTTGTATTATTTTAAGATTTATGTGAATTAAAGATTTATTACGATATTAAAAATACATGGTTTTGTTTAAATCAGTAATCCCTTTGATTTTGGTTCTTTTTTGTTTATGAGAAAACCTATCAATTAGTTAACGTTAAAAGGAACCACATGCACATTTTCCTAATTATCTCGAAAATTTAAGAGTATTAAGATCAAATTTATATCTAAATACTTACATTAGTAATTTATAAATAAATTTAAATAAAATAAAAAATGATTTTAATAAACCCTAATATAGCTGCACATGTTTATGTAAACCCTTTGATATCCCGGAATTGTGTTTTTGCTTAGTGGTTCCTTTTTACATAAATACGGACAATTTAAATAAAGATATATTTTAGATTTAATTATCTTTAATTGACACCCTACAATTAAATATAATATAAATTCGCATTTAAAAAATATTCGTCAAAAAGTCGAATGGTTAGCTTTCACGTGTGCTATAGTAACGTTAGCTATCTAGGGTAAAAAAAATGCTTAATACACAACTAATTGAGAATTCAGCGTCCTGCTAGCAGGACGTACGTAAAACGCCATACAAAATGACGTCCTGCTGGCAGTACTATCAAAGTACTTCCGGAAGCGCTTCTCTGGAAGAAAGAAGAAGGACAGTTCTCTGGACAATCTATCATTAACTGCCGGAGTTTTATTAGGATGCTTTAAAAAAAACTACCAGGGCCTCAATTACCCATGCGTGTTGCGTACAATACTGTCGGCGGATCTAGGCCCGTCTGAAGTTAGGCTTTCCGAAAATTGTTGTCCCCATATTCCCGCGGGATCGGCACTTATGCGGGTGAAAATATTAATGTTGTAAAAGATGTGTCATGTTGTACTATCTGTAAAGTTAGAGCTGATTTACATTGGCTCATGGTGGGAATATGGGGACAACAATTTTCGGAAAGCCTAACTTCAGACGGGCCTAGATCCGCCGACAGTATTGTACTCTATGTTAAAAAATATTTAAAGTTGCCCACCACCAGTGCCTGGGAAACTCACGTGTGTTACGTACCTAAGGAAAATCACATACAATTTTCCTCATGTACCTACGTGGTAAGTATGGTGTCCATGTCCATACTATGATACCTACACTTTGGATAAATATCTACTTATTATAAAAATAACTAGCTGCGCCCCGCGGTTTCACCCGCGTAAGACCCGTTTTTACTGGGGATTTACGGGATCAAAAGTACCCTATCGACGGAGAATAAACAATATGCTATATCTCAGAAAACACTACTTTACAGGAGGCGAAAAAAACGTTTTGTTTAATACAAAGTAAAATTTTGAAATATTGTAATGCATTTATTTTATAATAAAGGAATTGGAAATAAGACTATATTATTAGATATGGTGAAATATTGCTGGTTATGGAGAAACGACTACATAGCAGGAATTGTTTCAATTTATTTTTTATTTTTATTAATATTTTATGAGATAGAAGGTTTTGCAACCAATTTAAAATACTGTATTTTCATAAATAATTAAATCACTGTTAGACAAGACATTAAATTTCATTATCAACATATCGAATGGACATCTAAGAAAGAATTGGGTATGTGTGGAGTAAACTAGCTCTTTGTTCATAATTAAACCTGCTGAAGTACAGATGAGGCTCTGGCGCAGACTTTCCCTTTTGGAGTTGGAAGGTCAGACGCTGTTGCGAGCCCCGAATTTGCCCAGACTCCTTAATAAAATGAAAATTCGTTTTCCATCGTGCAATAATTGCCACGCTAATAGAACGCGCGAGAGAGCTCTCTAGAGCGTTCAACTTTAAAGAAAGAAAAGTACGTTGGATAGCTATCCAACGTACTTTCCAGGTGGATGGTAGCCATGGCGTTCTAACCAGAGACTCGATGAAAAGGCAGCAGATCCTGGCTCATTAGAAAAGACTACAAGCTGGTCTACACAGGATAGGGTGAAATGCATTAGCGATCGACTTATAAGGTTCCTATTCTACCCATTTGGTAGGTGCTTACGTGCTACAAGTTTGTTGTAGCGATGCTGATAAGAAGCCGTTCTAGTCCGTAAACCAGGCAAGATATTTGGGTGGGTCCATCCCGTTGTCACTGGAAATCGTTTAAGGTGGTGATCTAAATGGTCAAGTAGGTGAGATGGGGCGGAATTTGATCATGTTCATGGAGGATATGGATCCGGCTGAGTGCGGAAGGGAAATATAATAATATTCTACGTATTTCAAAAAGAAGTCCACCACTGATCACCTACGACAGTGGGAAGCACGCTACCCATACAATTTCCTAATTACTAGGAGACGTCAAATCAGCCACGAGGCTAACTGCAAATTCGTACCCGGTGAAAGTCTTACGGCTCAACACTGCTTTTTTTTGTCTAGCCCAAAGACAAATGACAGGAACTAAGTCAGAGCTAAAGCCGAAGGTGAATGCTTATATAGTTTCTCACTCGCACGGCATAATGTGCGATGAGTCAACGTGCAAAGGAGATGGCTACCTCAACTTGCACAATTTGCACAGCTGGCAGTTAACCAACCCAAAATTAGCCAGGGAAGACCGATCACAGTACCAATTTAAAATTAACTATTGGACCGGTATAATTAATGGCCAAATTATTGGCCTTTTCGAATTGCAAGGCAACCTAAACTGGGCCAACTATTTCCACTTTCTCCTAAACGAACTCCCGAGACTACTCGAAGAGGTGCCATTGGCGATCCGGCTAAGAATGTGGCTTTAAAATGACGGCTGTCCTGCACATTATGCCGTGCGAGTGAGAAACTATTTATATGAAAGTTATCCAAGAAGATGGATTGGCCGATTAGTTCCAATATTGTGGCCTCCACGTTCGCCTGGTCTGAATCCACTTGATTTTTTTTACTGGGGGTGTTTAAAAGAACAAGTATACAAAAAAAACATAACCACAATTGAAGACCTGTGTCTACGCGTCCACGAAGCGGCACAACAAATAGGAGAAAAAATTGTAATTGTGTCCTTAAGAGATCGTTTATAAAAAGGTTAAGGGCCTGTATAAGGGCAACAGGAGGACAATTTGAGCATTTGCTGTAACATTATGACATATTAAATCTTAATAAGTGACATTTTTTGTACAATACTTGTTTCAACTTTTTCATGTAAGATAGTACCTTCGGTGCATTCATAGCACTAGCTTAGTAACTTATGACAAAAAGTTATTAGTATAATACTGTTTTAGAATCCTTATGAAATAGGCAATTTTTTACAATAGTCGGTCAGACAGGTTTCATACATTTTTTTTACGCCACAGATGCTCAAACTTAGCAGAAAGTAAAGTTTATAAAAATAAATCTATCTTTGGGGACATCCTGTGAGTTACTGCCTATAGTAATAAAAAAAATTTCAACGTGATTTACAAGCACCAATATTTGTGAACGGGGGCGGATCGTCTTACATAAAATTTTAACTCCTATCATCGGAGGTCCGAAAATGTTTCACATACCATTTATAATCATAATGATCATTCTTCATAAAAAATTTAAAAACTAAATATTAAAATATATAATAATTGAATTTCATAATATCACTATTCATACACTTCATTTTACTAATATTTGTTTTAATATATTTGTTTATCATAATGCTCGAAACTCATAATCATTCCAATAAATAACTTTGATATTCATACATGTGTTTTATTCTAATATTCATTTTTATAAATTTCTTAATCATAAGTGTTTTATGCATAATTATTGAAAATCATAATATCTTTATTCATACATTTGTTTCACCTACTATTGTCATCTTACTTGAATTTTGAAATAAAATATACGGAGCACACCGACTCGGATAGGTTAGGTTAATGTAAGAACATGATTACGCGCAGCGCTTTGGCGAGCGAGCGTAGCGAGCGTGCCGCGGCAGCGGTCGCCAAAGCGCCTAATTACTATAAATAAAAACTATTACTGTCATCTTCATCATGTTATAAATAAAAACTATTACTGTCATAAAACTACTATTGTCATCTTACTTGAATTTTGAAATTAAATATACGGAGCACACCGACTCGGATAGGTTAGGTTAATGTAAGAACATGATTACGCGCAGCGCTTTGGCGAGCGAGCGTAGCGAGCGTGCCGCGGCAGCGGTCGCCAAAGCGCCTAATTACTATAAATAAAAAAAACCTGATATATCTTAATCATAAGTGTTTTTATTACAACATTATTAACTAAAGAGTAATTTCTAAGAAGAAATATAATAATAGAATAGAAAATATAATAACATTATGAGTTAACTCCGTTTCAAAAAGAAGATCGCCAGGACACAAGTCAAAAACCATTTATAATTTCACAAAGAGTTTGATTGGGGTAGTTCATAAAAAGTTTTGTTAAAGTTGCCGTTATTAATACAAAAATTATGATAAATGTCTGTTATAAAGTAAGCTATTCTGAACAACGATATCGACGGAGAATAAACAATATGCTATATCTCATTTTTTTCGATTTTCGTTTTATTGCATATTCGTGCATTAAACGGCTAGGCGCAGGTGCCTGTGAAGATACTAGAATCCTAGGTACAAAATTGTGCGAAATAACGACTTGTGGCAATATCTATTATGTAAATCTAATATTTTTTTGTTGACAATATATTCTATCTCAACTAAAACACGCCTGTTCCTTGCCAACCAGTGCAACAATATGTCAAGCGGACGATTGTAATTTTTTGTAGCTCGATCCAACAAGTTCTTCGTGAAATTAGATAATAAATTGATAATAAAATGTATGATTTAAATAATTAATTATTTTAATTATTTAAATCATACATTTTATTATTAATTTATTATCTTATAAAGTAGGGTTTGTTTCCTTAGTCTCCCTCCATCTATTCTGTGTCGTCCCACCACTAAGTTTTCTTGTCACATTTCCGCCCTCCCTTTAGCCAAGCACCTTCTGCGCCAAATCAGTAATAGATACCTGAATCCTATCCCAGCGGACTTTTACTTTTTCGATTCCAGCATTAGCAGTATTAGCACATTTGTCGCCGATAGCTGCGGCGAGCATCTGGGAGCTGCAACAAGCATTCACTGTCGGCTTTAGCTCTGACTTGGGCTAGACACATAGATCCACAACAAAAAAAACGGTGTTGAGCAGTAAGACTTTCATCGGGTACGAATTTGCAGTTAGCCACGTCACCACGTGGCTGATTTGACATCTCCTAGTAATTAGGAAATTGTATGAGTAGCGTGCTTCCCACTAACGTATGTGATCAAGTGGTCGGACTTCTTTTTGAAATACGTAGAATATTATTATATTTCCCTTCCGCACTCAGCCGGATCCATATCATCCATGAACATGATCAAATTCCGCCCCATCAATGCATTTCACCCTATCCTGTGTAGACCAGCTTGTAGCCTTTTCTAATGAGCCAGGATCTGCTGCCTTTTCATCGAGTCTCTGGTTAGAACGCCATGGCTACCATCCACCTGGAAAGTACGTTGGATAGCTATCCAACGTACTTTTCTTTCTTTAAAGTTGAACGCTCCAGAGAGCTCTCTCGCGCGTTCTATTAGCGTGGCAATTATTGCACGATGGAAAACGAATTTTCATTTTATTAAGGAGTCGGGGCAAATTCGGGGCTCGCAACAGCGTCTGACGTTCCAACTCCCAAAGGGATAGTCTGCGCCAGAGCCTCATCTGTACTTCAGCAGGTGCACCAGATTGCAGGCGAGGTTTAATTATGAACAAAGAGCTTAGTTTGCTCCGCACATATCTAATGTAATATCTTTCTTAGATGACCATTCGATATGTTGTTAATCTGCTCGTAGGATGGATGCCAATCGTAAGTGGTGAGTGGGCCAGGTAGGCTGGACCCTCAGGGAGCCCGTGACCTGAGTATAAAATCCAGGGAGGCCTCTCCATCCTTCAGCCACTCGCGCCCCTGTTGCCCCCTGGCTGTAATTTGCTCGGCTTCATTTAGGGTGGCCCAGTTTGTGAGTTGGCGAGTCTCCGTCTGCCATTTTTAAGTGTATTTTTACGCGATAGTCCCCATAGTTCCCCCCAGTATCCAATCCACTACCAACCCATTTTCATAGCCCAAGTAGTTTTCATCCGTAGTTTACACAATAGTACTATCCAAACCGGGGGTTGTCCTTGGCTGCATTTTATAGTGTAGACAGGGATAACCGCTGGTTTAGTGTTCATTTCATACTTTGCGATTAAAATTGTGACTGAAACGAGCCTCTACGTGTTGGCTTCGGCCCCACGCACGCCTTCCAAAGGTCCGGGGCTCCATAGCCCCCCTGAAACGGAGACGTTACAAAAAATAATAGTTGCAAAACCTTCTATCTCATAAAACTTTAATCAAAATAAAAAATAAATTGAAACAATTCCTGCTATGTAGTCGTTTCTCCAAAACCAGCAATATTTCACCATATCTAATAATATAGTCTTATTTCCAATTCCTTTATTATAAAATAAATGCATAACAATATTTCAAAATTTTACGTTGTTTTAAATAAAACGTTTTTTTCGCCTCCTGTAAAGTAGTGTTTTTTGAGATATAGCATATTGTTTATTCTCCGTCGATATTATGAGTTGAAATATGTTCTTAGTAACAATAATTATGAACTAAAGCAATATGATCATTAAATGTTATGAAGAAAAAAATTATGATTTTAAACTGTTCTTGGTAGTAACAGTATTAATAAAAAAATTATGATCATTAACTATTATGAGCTCCGATGGTAGTAATAAAAATGTCTGAATAAAAAAAGTATGATAAATAAAATTATGAAGAGTGATTATTATGAATTCAAATCGGTAGTAAGACAAACAATAGGACTTAAAATTTTATGTGAGCCAATATGGACCCTTAGTGAACACATGGCGAAAAAAAAAACATGTGCAAAAGAGTAGGCATTTTTCAATTTTTACTAAAAAGTGACGTACAGCTCGAACCGTTTAAGATAGAAAAAAAAAAACGTATTCTGGGCAGCCAACCCTTCCCCGCAAGCCGCCCGTGCAGGGATATCCACTGGTCTCCGGACACCCTGTATATATGTATATTTCTGTTGTAACTTTTTATTATAGACACACAAACATATTTTTCTTTTTCATTATTACACCCCAGTTCCTAATTACCTTAAACTTTACTCATCTAAATCACTATAATATTTTATCATGGTATCTAATAGAAATACCGTATATATTTATTTACCTATACCAGTATCTACTGGATGGTTGGACTCATCAACTCATCAGTAAAACCGCAAGGACACTCATTATCACAGGTAGTCTTTGAAGGATGCCGCAATTTCCTAGAAACTGAATTAAGACTGAAGTACTACGATACAATAGGTAGATAGACTACCTATTGTTATTTAGTGAAGTACTTACCTATTGTTACTTCACTAAGTATATCTATACCTGGGAGAGGTTGTTTACCTTGCTACTACATTACTATGTTATTTTTTTTTCAATGTTTAAAAAAATTTAGCTTAACTCGAAATTGTACGATTTTCAAAAAGTTATGTAGAATAGGTGTCCTATCATTGTTTTATGATAAACTAGTCACATCCAACAACATACAAAATACAATTTGTAAAGATTTGATCGTAAATGGTAACTTGAAAACACAACATTTTCAATTGCTTCTATTTTCCGAAAGGGCGGGTCGGGGCAGGACTTCTTGGTGTCAGGTGAAAGGTAAAGACTTATACTATAACAAATTGCTGCCCAAAGTGCGGGATCGACCATAAGTTGGAAGCTAGAGACCAAAACATATGTCGTTTCATACATTTTTTTTACACAAAGTCGATTTCCTCGAGAATTATTCATATTTAAGAATTCTTGGTGGACAATTTTTTATTGTTTTAATTAGCTCTATCGATCGCCATTTAAAAATAATAGATGTATTAACTTTGATTCCTAAGTCCGCTGATTTCCCGTTTCAGCCCACTGTGCGAGGGAGGGGTGTGCGTGTGCGAGGTGGACGAGGTGGACCTCCAACGGTAGCTATGGCGGAAGTGGTGGAGGGAGTGGTGGAGGATGTGGTGGAGGAAGTGGCTTCAGTGGTTATCAGACGTGGGCGTGGCAGAGGGCGCGGAGGCCGCGCCAATGCCCGACACGTGCGACCAGGACCTAGCACTATTGACGAGTTGGCTTTTTTTTTGCTTTTTATTTATGATTTCGTTTAACGACTTAAAAACAATAATGTCACATTAAATCGTTTTGAATTTTAGACTTATCATCCGTGACATTGGCGAGTCGCCGGAAGGCCGGGCTCTCGAGACCGCCTTGCATCCGAAAAGAATGCGTACGTGGCAACCGTAAGTAGTTCTACTGCATTATCTAGTAGACAATTCTAACTACTAGCATGTTTTAACTTTTATTTTATTTCATCCAATTCTAGACCACCACCACCATTAGCTGCACGAACACCATCACCTACGACACCATCATCGCCATCCGTTGCAGTACCGTCACCGGTTTCATGTTCGGTGCCGTCACCGGCAATGTAAGTTGCTTACAGATTTTTCTTCACCACTTCCTTCTCTATGGATATTATAACACTGCTTTTGTTCTAGGTTTGAGGAATTAGGGTTCGCTCCAACCCTGGTACCCGCCTCTCCAAGCCCAATACCCGCCTTTCAGCGTCCTCCAGCTACATGTCCTCGGCATCTGCGAGATGATGACATATACAACCTCATCAATTATGGTAAGTATCTGCTGATTTTAGTTTCGTTTAGGGCTATGGCCAAACTTCTGGTTTTTTACCACATTCAAAACCAATATCTCATTTGGTAACAGGAAGCGAAGAAGATTCAGATAATAGTGACGACAAGGAAACTATTACGTTTCCTGGCATTCCAAGGGCGATTCGGAGCTTTATGGATACACCCTTGGACCAGGATGAGGATGCTGCCGATGACGATACTGCCGCTGACCCAGCGACATCGGGCGCAGGTGACCCTGCGGCCGATGTCTCTCTAACGGCGACGGACCAGCCTTGGAGTTGGTATGAGTTTGACTGGAGAGCTTTTCCAGACTCTCTCATTCCACCCGAATCAAGACGGGAAACATTTACCGGCAATGTTGGTCCGACAACTCCGCGAGACGACCCTTATGACATTTTTAATGACATTTAGGATCGTCCAATCATGGACCATATTGTTACGGAAACAAACAAATATGCGCAGCAGGTGGCATCCCAGATGTTCGAAAACCACAATCTATATCCCAGAAGTCGCATCGCCCGGTGGACAGACACTACAGTAAACGAACTATACAAATATTTTGGGATAATTCTGACGATGGGGATTGTGGTTAAGACCCGCATTGAAGAATACTGGTCTACCTCTGCTGACATATTTGCCACGCCAGGATTTAACGCACATATGTCTATTGATCGTTTTTTGTTGTTAAACAAATGCCTCCATTTTAACGACAACGATGACATATGTGCGTTAAATCAGACACCCTCCGAGGCCAAATTATTTAAAATTCAGCCAATACTGGCACATCTAAATAAAAAAAATCAGGAGTTATATTCAACGGCGCAGAACATTGCACTAGACGAGAGTCTTTTGATGTGGAAAGGCTGGCTCGAAATGAGTCAGCTTATCCCAAATAAAGCTGCACGGAGGGGAATTAAAACTTATGAAGTCTGTGAATCTCAAACTGGCTACCTATGGCGGTTTGAGGTTCATGCACACAAAAAAACGTCCCCGCAGCAGGTAGAAGACCCTTTAGAGGCCCCTGTCCCTAAAATTGTTTTACGATTGCTCAAAGGGCTGGAGCACGAAAGTCGCACAGTTTGGATGGACAATTATTACAACTCACCGTGTCTCGCTCGGCGCCTGAAGACTTTGGGCTTTGATTGTGTAGGAACCCTACGGTCCGACCGTAAGTTTGTTCCGCAGGCCCTACACAATCTAACCAAAAGAAATATGAGCCGAGGACAAATGACTGGTCTTACTTCAGGAGACGTGGACGTGATGGTATGGCGAGATGCGAATAGGGTTTCGATGATCTCGACTTACCATGGCAACGGCCAGTAGACGGTCCGAGGCTCCACCAAACCCATCATGGTAGCGGATTACAAATCATGATGGGTGGGGTGGACAAAAAAGACCAGCTGCTAGCCATGTTTCCGGTGGAGCGAAAGCGAACAAAGGTCTGGTATAAAAAATTCTTCCGAAGACTTCTCACGTCTCCGTATTAAATGCTTACATCATACATCGTCATTCTTCTAGTGTAACTCATCGAGATTTCCGTATTAAATTAATTAAATCACTTCTTTCTAAACATTCGCCTCCTTTGCTACTTCCGCCTGCACAGAATCAATGCGTTGCCGTCGACGTCACGCACCGTTTGGTTGAGTTCCCGATGAGAAACCACCAACGCTTGCGGCGGGCGTGCACGGCGTGCAAAAAACAGGTGCGTACGTTCTGTGCTGGTTGCGGCAAAACTGTATGTATGGACCCCTGTTTTCTCACTATACATTCATAATTATATAATTTATGTAAAATACATATAATTTATATATTATAATATATTAAATACATTCATATATAATTTACTTTCTTTTCATTCTATGTATCTATATATTGCTACATAATATGTATATTTTTTATACCGCACCTTTGTTTGTTTCATTGACCGCGCGAAATGTGTAATTGTTCATCCAGTATTGTGTCTTTTGTTTAGGGGCGTAGCTTACCCTAGCGTAAATCTTTACCCTTCCTAAGGGGGCGTCCATAAATTACGTGAGTTGTTTAAGGGGGGGGAGGGGGTCGAGTCAAATCTCATCTAGTCTTACGTTGGTGAGAGGGAGGGTCTCGGCAAATATCACGCAATTTTTTTTCTGATTGAAACAAAAAAAAATATCCTATTTTGGTCCATTTAATCCTGATTGTACACACTGAAAAATATATTCTGCTGAATTTTTATTATATTTATAACTCTCAGCAATATTGATTACTAGTCTTAACTAGTCGTAAATAAAAGCACGAAGCATTTTTTTTCAATAACAATCCAACGCGTTTACGTAAGAAACCCACATTTTGAAAAATCTCACGTGAGATTGGAGGATGGGGGAGGGGGTTAAATAAAGTCTCACGACATCTCACCAGGGGGGGAGGGATGGACAGAAAATTTCAAAAAACACCTCACGTTATTTATGGACGCCCCAAACAAAACCGCCGCTAAGCGCTCCCAAACAAATTCTTAAACGACTTTAGCTAAAAGATTCTCGTCTACTGCAATGCTTCATTCAACCGGAATAACGCTCAAATGATGAGTATTGGTCGTATCCATGCTATGGTAGTCATGTCATTTTTTCCCTATCTGTTGATCAATCTCTAGGAGATCGATTTTGTTGTGAATTGTTCGTTCTGATTGTTCATTTTAGACAGGTTTTACTATGCTAGAATGTATTTCTATTGTGCTTATTGATTTCTAAATATCATCAAATTGTAGAATGTTAATTTGTATTTAAAATTAGTGCAACAGAATTTATTCTGTGATCCAAACTTTGCGAAGATATTTTTTTCTTTGTTTTTGGCGCTTATTTACAAGTACTTCATTTCTTATAATCTTTACACTTCTAACAGTTGAACCTCTGTCTGTGACAACTATGTGAACCAAACTATGTTTTTTGTTAATTACTTAAGCCACTTGACTCAAAGTGTTCTCGGAATTAAAGTACAAACATACCGTATTTTTTGTCCGGGCGCTCGAGGCGCGTAGAGACGCATGTGTTTGTGATGCATTTGGTATGAAAAAAATATATGAGGGGATGTCTGTTTCTTATTGATTAATTTAAAATGATGTTTATGGATGTGAAATAAAATTTTATATTAAAAAATTGTTTGTTTTAATTATAACAGCTTTTTTGCAATTGAACTGAGTAACTTTCAATCGCCCTGATTTCCAGAATTCCTTGCAATGCAAAACTAGACTAAACTATTTTAGTGTGTTAGCTTACTTCATAACAATTCCAACGCCATATAATATATATACAGCTTTCATACAAAACTATAGAGATATCGTCATTTAAATCACGCGTGCCGAGATCGTGCCGAGATCGCGCCGGGCCACCCAGATGTACGACACAGTTAGCGCCATTGGCGCAAAATGGCCGCCACAGGTGAAGGGATAAAGAGGATTATTTCACGTTAATAGATAAGGTATTTGCCTGAAGTCTATAAAGTCTCATAATGAGGTCTATTATAATAGTTTTTAGGATTGTGGAATTCCACTGTTGTCAGCAGTCCATTTACTTAATACATTTTGGTCAAGTTACTATAGAGATTGAAATTCATAATTCAATTAATTATTGTCCGTTATCATTAACATTTGATTAATTACACCGGTAGAGTTTTCTTTCGGGGATTCTTTCTCTATCAGGTAATCGAAACTCCGTATATAATAAAACAACATTTTGATAATTTAATTACTGTGCGTTCATTTATACCTAATTCCCTTAATTTTAAGTTAGCTATCTTATAACATTCATTCTGTAGGCTAGAGTTGAGGATCTGACATAGATAGTAGAGACATCTTTCAGTCAATTTATAGCGTAATCAATTAAATTCAAGTAGCAACAATTTTGATCACATAAAACAGTAAAAGATCATCTTAAATTTTCCTTTAACGTTTCAATTAAAGTTGGTTCAGGAGTACAGATAATACTTAGGATAATTTGGTCATGTGTAGGTTTTCTGTAATCTCGTCTACCTTTATGGAACCTAGAGTTAACTACAATACACAACGAGGGTATCTGAACCACTAGACTTTCACGAGCCAAAGACAAAGAAAGGTATATCACACAATCAAAATTAGGTAGTTTAGATAGGTAGGTCAGAATTGATCATAATCAATTAGGTATTATATCGTTTTAATTGAGGTAGGTTAGGGATGCGTTTTAATTAGGTATTTTTAATTAGCTTCATATAGCTTTAGCTCTTCTTATAGCTCATTAGCTTATAGTCATTAGATACCTTCAGGCCCAGGGGTCAGTACAGTTTGGTGCCTTTGACCGCGATTGGTACGTTTAGTTAGGTAAATACTTAGATAGGCCTTAGGGATTCTTTTATAGCGCCTAATATTATAAATAAACAAGGTGTGGTGTATCAAAATTGAATGTTATATGCAATTCATAGCAATATTTGTGAACTACTACATAATATGAAATGATATTCTAAATTTTAATATGATATTAATTTTAACTCATTTTACATTTGTTAACATTATGGTTTTTTATGCTTATGACTTGTAATCTTTATGCCATAAGGTGAGATGCCAATAAATGTTATGATTAGTAATCGTTATTCTAAAAACATTTATGCAAGAACATTTTATGCTAATATATCATTATTATAAACGAAGTTATGCGAAATTAAATTATGCCTAATGATTTATTCTAAATGAACGTTATGCGAAAAGAAGAGTATGCCAAAAAACGTTATGCAACCTTACATTATGCCTCTTAAATTTATGCAACCCAATACGACGGGTCCATATTGGGTTGCATATTGGGTTCTCTATGTGATAGCTAGCGACGCGTCGCTAGCTACCACATAGAGAAAAGTTAGATCACGATACTCTTTATAACGCCGGTGTCATATTTCGGAAGTAGTGACAAAACCTCGATGCCCAGAATTTTGGCGGGAACGAAAAACATAAACCGCCGCGCGCTTTGTTTTATTAGCTAAATCATTCTATTGTTTGGTTTGAATCTTAGCTATTTATTAGTGAACAAGTACGTTCACCTACCCATAATTTCCTGACAACAATATCAAATAGGTTAGAAATATCGAATACACTATACTATTTTCCTTTGTAGGTATTTACTTTCATGTTTTTTTACAAGTTTCGCCTCGAAAATTGCTACAAAATGTTCCTATGTGTCATTTTGTTTATTTATTTTGATAATTGTTGATTTTCTGAAGATAAACCGAATAAATGTTTACTTTTGCGCTACAAAATGTAGTACTACATAGTTACATCCCCACATCCTCTAAGAACGCTTACGTTGTCTGCAACTTAATTGGAAGTGTTGTGATGATCGAGGCTTTCTCAGAACATAGGATGTTTAGTCTAGCTAAGTTTTCTTTAGCTGTAAGATTTATTGTTAAATTAGTATTAATCTCACCATCGACGAATAAAGACGTCTAAAAATAAATAGTTTTTTTTTTATAACTTGCCAAGGCTCCCAGGCTTTTTGAAAAGGCACAAAGATAAGATATCTGAAAGATATGCCCAAAACAGAAAGAGCGCGTGCCAGTGTATCAGCTGAGACCATCAACAATTATTTTTATGAATTAGAAAAGACTCTAAAGGGGTTCTCTATTTTGTCTCATAACATTTATATCCATAATCTTACATCTCATAACGTTTTGTGACCTAATCATCACTTGCCCGAATAATAATTAGCCCTAACTAAATGTCTCATAATATCACTTGCCTTAAAATCGAAATCCCTAAATATTATTTATCCTAAAATTTGTTGTCATAAATATCACAATCTATAATATTTAAAAGACATAAAATTCTTTTCTATAACCGTTGTAAGTCCGAAAGTACAAATTCTATAAATCTCACCCTATGCATAAAGATTTTTATTTTTTATACATCTCACCTTATTTATTTATAATATTAGGCGCTTTGGCGACCGCTGCCGGGGCACGCTCGCTTTGCTCGCTCGCCAAAGCGCTGTGCGTAATCATGTTCTAACATAAACCTAACCTATCCTAGTCGGGGTGCTCTGTTAGTTTTCTGCGTGCGTACTCGTAGTTTCAGTAAATCAATTTTAATATGCGTTAATATGACAAGATTAAGTGAATGTAGGTAGATCTTTAAAACTTTCACTCTTCATTGATTATTAAAAACGATACAGCAACGTCAGTATCAATCAATTTATTATCATTTATGTATGACTTTAATGGTTATGGATACCTCCATTTTGATACAACCGTTTTGATATTCGGACAAACGATTTTCGGAGACGAAACAGACTACACAAACAATGTTATTATAAACCATCATTCGGACAAACACTATTATTCTAACCTATAATTCGGACTAACAATATTAATATTATTATGATAAACCTCCATTCGTAGTAACGAACATTATACTATGTAACACTTAGGACATGTGACTATATAGCAAGAAAATTTAGGACATTTAATTATTCAGTTTTCGTTTGCCGTCGCGTCAGTTTTCGTTTGCCGTCGCGTATGTGCAGTCGTGTCCGTGTGTGTAACGCTTTGATTAAAAAAAAAATAATAATATGGCGAGTGTTCCGCAAATGCCAACAGCGAAAAAAGTGGACAGTCAATGGGAGCCGGGAAAACTTGTAAATGTAAAGACGAGGAGTAGTAAAGAAAAAAAGAATAAGGAGGAAATACAGGAGCGAGAGGTTATTGAAACCGATCTCCCGGGGCTACAGAAGCTGAATAATACATTACAGAGTTTTAGAGAGGAGATGAAGGCTATGCAGAAGGACATGGCAGAACTAAAAAAAGAAATGAAGAGCATAAAGAAAAGCAGCGAAGAAGTGGAAAAATCTATTGATTATCTAAGCAGTAAATATGATGAAATAGCTAAATTTAACGAAGAAACAATGGAATATAGAAAAAAAGAAGACAACCGGTATAACGATTTGTTACAAAAGAATACCCACATAGTCAAGTGCAATAAAGCGCTAGAAGAAAGAATAATACATATTGAGCAGAGAGAGTTGGAGAAAAACATTGAAATAGTGAATGTTAAGAAGGAACAAGGAGAGAAGATAGGAGATGTTGTCAAACTGTTAGCGAAACAGTTAAAAATTATAAATGGTGATTTTGAAAGGGCATGGAGGGTACCATCAGACAAAAAAGACCCTGCCCCGATAATAATAACATTGCCTTCAAGAGAAGTCAAAAACGAATGGCTGAGAGCTCGTAGCAATAAAATAACAAATAACTGTTTATATCATAACAATGACAGTACACGGATCTATATAAATGAACATCTTTCGCGACCGTTGCGTCAGCTTTTCTGGGAAACAAAAACTAAGCTAAAAGATCAGTATAAGTACATTTGGATTCAAAACGCAAAAATCTTAATTTGCAAAGATGACAATGATAGGAAAATCCATCAAATAAGATCCAATTCTGAAATAGATACACATCTTGCTATAAGAGACTAATACCTACTCTTCTTTCTAAACTTCACAGCATAAAAATACGTCAAAAAAAAATGGCGTTAAACACAGAAAATAGTGATATTATCTACACGAAATACGATGAATGTCAAGAGTGGGATATTTTTTTAAATTCCAACAAGTCTGCACTTCAAATTATTCACATGAATGTAAGATCGGTTAGGAAGCATTTCAACGAATTACTAGTAATTATAAAAAACTCCCTACAAAAAATAGACGCAATCTGCTTAACAGAAATTAATATTAAAGAGAATGAAGTTTGTTTATATGTGTTGGATGGTTTTGATACCTACTCTGTAACACGACCGAAGAGAAAAGGTGGCGGTATATTGTTGTACATTAAACACGGGCTGGAATACTTACCATGTAATTCGCCAGGCTCGACATACCACTGCGAATTATTGGTTGGGCAGTTAACTAAAAACAATTTTAAAACTAATGCAGTATGTACCTATAAACCACCTAGCACTAGTGCGCACCGATACGTAGTTGAGTTGAAGCGGATACTATCGAACATACCACCACAAAATAACGTATTACTGATTGGCGATAGTAATATCAACATCTTGTTCGGCAGCGAGCTGGACACTACTTCCCGGGAGTACTTGGATGCTCTGAGCGAACTGGGTCTACAGTGCGGAATTGAAGATATTACACGGGAGGAGGTAGCAGCTGGAAAACTATCGACGACATGCATCGATCATGTTTTTGTTCGGTGCAGCGCGGGCGCAGCGGGTGCCGGCACGTCCGACGGCAGCAGATCAAGCCGAGCGACTGAGCTTTATACCTACACGCTAGCTTCGAAAGTCGCCGATCACTACTTAACCGGTTTCACAGCTGTTATTGATAACGATAACACCTCGCAAGGGCCTAGTTTTAGATACGCATACAACAATTCTGGAATTACGGACTCATTAAATAGAATAAACTGGTTAGAATTATTGAAATTAACAGACCCTATTGAACTTTACTGTATTATTCACAATTATTTTAAGGAAGTATATGAAATAAATAGATCTAAGAGGCTAAGTACTTCATCAAAAAGGGAAACACAACCGTGGGTGTCAATTAATTTGCAAAATATGATTAAAACTAAAGATAGCTTATTTAGACAATGGAAAAATAACCCAGGCAATTATAATATGCGATTAGAATACACTAAATTTAGAAATAAGACACATAAAGCTATTTACAAGGCAAAAAATCAATATAGGTTAGGAATAATAGACGATTGTAAAGGGGATATGCGTAAAATATGGCAGAATATAAATAGTTGGATTGGTAGAAATAAAAGCAATGTAGATGGAATGGTAGAAAGGTATTTAGGTAAAAAGTACACGCCTCAAATAATAACTGACACCTTTTGTGAAACTTTCACCAACGAAATAGACAGCATTAAGCACAAATGTTATGAGAAGTTTCTACCCAGAAGTTCATATGTAAAAGAAGCGGCATTAAGTTTTAGATTTAAAAATGTAACAACTAAAGATGTCAGTATAATAATAAATAAGTTATCTAGTAGCAAATCTCCCGGGTCGGATGGTATCAGAATGCGAGACTTGAAGTACATAAATGAAAAAATAAGTCCAGTCATTGCTCACTTCATTAATATGAGTGTCAAATGTGGTTATTATCCTAGTGAATTAAAAATGGCCATCATTAGACCAATACATAAGCAAGGATGTCACCTGGAGTTTTCAAACTATAGGCCAATTGCAATATTAAATACAATTAATAAAATTGTCGAAAAATTAATAGTTGGCCAAATAACAAAATTTTTAGAGGAACATAGTGTTTTAAGTGACGTGCAACATGGGTTTAGACCGGGCAGAAGCACGGCCACATTGTTAAGTAAATTCGCTGACGATATTAATTACGCACTTAATGAGAGGAAACTGGTTATGGCTGTATTCATTGACTTCAAAAAAGCGTTTGATACCTTGGACCATGGGGGTCTGCTGCAGGCTATGAATGAGTGTGGAATTAGAGGCCCAATCAATGAGTGGTTTAAAGCTTACCTAGAAAGTAGGTGCCTCAAAGTCAAAGTCTGTAACTCAGAAAGTCATATTGGTTTCGTGAAATATGGAGTTCCTACCGGTTCTGTTTACGGTCCAATAGGCTACATAATGCACGTAAATAGTCTACCCAATTTGCTAAAAAACTGCAGTTGTTATATGTACGCAGACGACACATGTTTAATGATTAGCGGTAAAGACCATAAGAGTATGGAGTGCATAATGCAAAATGAATTTGACATACTCGTCAAATGGGCACACGATAACCGTATAATTATAAACCTGAGTAAAACCAAGGGCATGTTAATATATTCTCCTTACAATGCCAAATACAAACAAGTAAGTGTCACTATTGCGGGTCATACATTCGATTGCTTGCTTAACAAAAAAGTACAATGTAAATGTGAGCCAATAGAATTTGTAAAATCTTATAAATATCTAGGTCTTACAATAGACAACACCTTTACCTGGGATCTGCATGTGACGACTGTGTGTAGTAGGCTGCGAGCAATTGTAGGTAAATTGTACAACTTGAAATATATTGTTAGTAAAAAGATAATGTATGTACTGTATTATGCACTAGCAGATGCAATTATAGAATACGGGTTAGGGGCATATGGACTCACCTTTAAAACTTATACAAACAAAATAAGGGACCAGCAAATTAGACTATTAAAACTACTTATAAGTCCCTCCCGAAAATTACAATTAAAAGGAGAGTATGATAGAATTTTTAAAATTTGTAATGTTTTACCAATAGAACTTAAAGTAGAAAAATATATAATCACAGAACAATTTAATTGTAATGAAAACAAAATTGACAGAATATTTAAATTTCCAACCCGCAATTAAAAAAAAAAGTGTATTCTGTACCGCGAATGGTTAACTATTTTGGGGAACGAACAAGAAGATACCTCACACCTTTATTGTCTAACGGATTGCCCCCTGAGCTAATAGATAATGTAAAACATAAAAAGTATTTGAAAAAACTCCTAAAAAAACATTATTTGTCACTTTGCCCATAGCCATGTTATGAAAACTAATAAATAATAGTAGTAGTAGTAACCTAATAGTAATTGTAGTTGTAATAAATTAAAAACACCTGTATAAATGTAAGCAACGAGAACTACTGCCGACAAACTGCTATACAGTTTGGCAGAGCTATGTATATGTTATTTTAAGTGTTGTTCTAAATAAATAAATAATAAAAAATAAAAAAAAAATTATAGCACCCGATATTATGACACCTAATCATTAGAATTATCGATAATTAGGTATTATTAAATTTCGTACATTCGAACATTATGGATTATGATGATTATAGTAAACGCGTTATGGATTTTGATATTCGGACAAACGATTTTCGGAGACGAAACAGACTACCCTCTAAAGGATGTTCCAGCTAAGAATATTATTAATTACGACGAGTCAAATTTAACTGACGATCCGGGTCGAAAAAAAGTAATAGTGAAGAGGGGATCCAAATATCCTGAACGTGCTATGAACACTACAAAGTGTTCAATTTCGTTAATGATTGCTGGCACAGCCGACGGATATCTTTTCCCACCCTATGTCATCTATAAAGCTCAGCATCTTTACGATTTATGGAAAACAGGAGGTCCTAAGGGAACTAGATACAATAGGACTTTATCTGGCTGGATGGACATAATAACTTTTGAAGACTGGATACAAACTATCATAATCCCCTACGCTAAAAGAACAGAGGGAACAATTTACTTGATTGGAGATAATCTTTCGTGCCATCTTTCTATTGATGCTGTAAAAAATTGCAAGGAACATAATATTAATTTAGTATTCCTACCACCAAATACAACCCACTTGACCCAACCGTTAGACGTGGCATTTTTCCGACCCCTAAAATGGCTTGGAGAGAGATATTGCTACTTTGGAAGAAAAAAGGGGGCCAAAAAGAAAAGTCACTTCCTAAATCAGTTTTCCCACGCCTTCTGAATAGCTTGTTTAATAAAATTGGGCCTAATGCTGAAACTAATTTAAAGTCTGGATTTAGAAAATCGGGAATAAGTCCTTTAAACAGACAAGAAGTGTTAAGTCGCTTGCCTGACTATAACTCACTCACAGATGGTGATGTTAGTATTGTAAGTGAGTCTGTTATCGCTCTGTTGAAGTCTATGAGGTACAACGAGGATGAACAGCCAGCTTCCTAAATCAGTTTTCCCACGCCTTCTGAATAGCTTGTTTAATAAAATTGGGCCTAATGCTGAAACTAATTTAAAGTCTGGATTTAGAAAATCGGGAATAAGTCCTTTAAACAGACAAGAAGTGTTAAGTCGCTTGCCTGACTATAACTCACTCACAGATGGTGATGTTAGTATTGTAAGTGAGTCTGTTATCGCTCTGTTGAAGTCTATGAGGTACAACGAGGATGAACAGCCAGCAAAGAAGAAGAAGAAGAAGAAGAAGCTTGATGTTGCTCCGGGGAGAAGTGTTGATGAAGAAACTATAAACTTGGAAAATAACAAAGACGAAACTAAAAAAACAAAAAAGAATAAATGCAGCAAGGGTTTAACCAAAAATATACAAAGAAGAGTGAAAGAAATTGGCAGCGTGAAAAAAGATAGAAAGATAAAGAAAAATGTTGAACAGAAAATAGATTCAAAAACAACAGTAAAAAATAATGAAATAGATGTTGATTTTGAATCAAAACCCGGACTTTCAAATTTACTTATGTGTCGAGTTTGCCATTGCGTCAAAAATCAGGGTGAGACCTGGATTAAATGTAATGTATGCCAGAAACTAATTTGTCGTGCTTGTTCTGGAGATGTCTTACCAGTAGAATTTATCTGTCTGCGTTGTTTACAAGCTGATAGTGATGATAGTGCTGAAGATGAAGATTATAATCCAGTGAAATCCGGTTACACTGCCTATGATGAAGAAAGTCTATCATCTGATTAATCAAATGACTTTACCGATCTCTATTTTTGTTCTTGCTAAGATTTAATATAGATTTAAGATTTATTCTCAGTTAATTAATAGTAAACATGATTGTTACCTACTGTTAAAAATGAATAAAACTTGCATTTTACCTATTATGTGAAGATGTTGTGCTTCACCCCATATATTGTTGTTATCAACCCCACATCAAAGGTAATTTGCAACACGGCATATTTTAGCGAATATATTTTTATACTTTGATTTAACTCCTTCTGGGGTGAGAAAAAACAGGAAAATGACAAGTAACTCACGTATTTCAGACATTTCTTCGAGTATGTGTATAATAAAAAAAAACTAAGATATGAAACTCTGAATTTTAAAACTGTTGCGAATCACCCCAGTTTACGGTACACAAAAAACCTAAAACTGGATATTTGTACCTGGAACTTTTCTGAGAGTGGACATGGGAAAGGAGTAGCGGATGGCATAGGTAAGAATGAAAAACCTGCATTTTTACATAATTACTATGTTTTAAGATACCTCAAAGAGAAAAAATTGAGTCTTAAAGGATTACTTGAATCTCGTCTGTCTGTTGTGTGTCCGTCTATCTGATTCTGTGTCCGTCTGTCCGTCTGGATATAAATAGGTTCTAAGACAACATAATTAAAAGAACATAAAAAGAATTTGTGAGAATACCAACATTTTTATTCATTTTTAACTATATGTGATTTTTGTAGGTGGTTCCGTGAAGAGAACCCTTGATAAGCAAGTGGCTTATGGCAAAGATGTTAGAGATGGAGAAAAAGCCTTCAGGACACTAGTTAAATCGTCGAAAACAATTGATTTTTTTTACATTCAAGACATAGAAATTGTTCAAAAAATAATTGCTATGTTCCATGCACTGAAAGCAGTGCCTGGAACACTGCAGATCCACCAAGTTATATGTTCTTCACAATCGTTACACTTATTACACAGAGTCTTAAGTTGTTTCTGCAAAATTTAAAAAGATAATGTCTGTGAATGTTATAATTTGAAAAAACATCTCCTTCCATCATTATTAGAATCTAGTGTACAATTGCCATCGACGAGTGTTACTGAGCCTATATTAGATGATTTCACTAAGTAGTACAGATATTACTGAACTTGTATCAGTTGATTTGACGAGTACAGACATTATTGAACCTATATTAGTTGACTTGAGTGATGCTGATAAAAACTTATGTCTATTTGAAGAGTACCTATGACATTGATCATGTCATTAATTTTAAACCATTTACAGAAGTGACCGATACAGAAACACTAAACTTACCAATTTTAACCGAATTAGATTTAAATTTAAATAAGCGAGTAGTTTCTCCTATGTCTGCGATAAATGATTTAAATTCAGAAAAACTGTTGAAACACAGTTCCTAAATAAATAACTAAAATAAAATAAATAAATTCTGAGAACAACACACAGCGCCATCTAGCCCCGTGGTAAGCGACTAAGCTTGTGTTACGGTGACTAGACAACGGATATAGTAATACTTATATTTATTTTTCTTTTGTAAATACATACATATTATACATAGAGGGACACCCAGACCAGACACAAATATTTATTTTATAAGCATATATACTTGCATCCGACGGGAATCGAACCCGCAACCTCCTGCATTGCAGTCGCGCTTTCGCACGACACGCCACAGAGGTCGTCAAAAGGTGGTTTAATTAAGAAAAATATAAAGTTTTATTAAAATTTTGTCCAAAGAGTAACGTAATGGATATTTAAATACGCAATATCAATGTTAATTGTAGTAAATTTTTTTTTCTATTTAATATTTAAGTTCAATATAATAAAGCTGATTAAAGCATCTAACTAAAGCAAGTAATGTCGCTATATTTCCTAAATAAATTATATTTAATCGTTTAAAATATTATTTTACCATAGTTAAAACAATAACAAATACAACTATGCAGTAATTATCCATTTTTTATAGCTAAAAAATTTACTTCATATTTTTATTGTTGTACATTTTCTGTGAAAATGACCCGTATATAATAAGTACTGAGGTCCTAGCTTAAATTCCAATTGTTTTATTTCAGTTAACAAGCTCTTCTCGTATTTGCCATCCATGTTGGCAGAGGAGTGATCAAGCTGCTCTTCGTGCCACGAATTCACGTATTTCATTAATCAATTAAATAACACAGTCTGATGATACAATGAGCACAGCATCCTCGGAAGTGATAAGCACAGCACCCTCGGAAGTGATAAGCACAGCACCCTCGGAAGTGATCCAAAACACACCTCCAGTGCAGGAAATACCCTCCATATTTCTACTAAATTATATGAGGGCAGTTGATACACAGAGGCGTTGCTTCTTCCCAGGGTGTAATGAATTGGAAAGACTACAAGTTCCCCAACTTGTTCGATTAAGATTATTTTGTAACTACAAATATTATGTACCTCCACAATGCAGAATATGCAGTTTTCATTTAAGAAGTAACTCTTGGCATATATTGGAGGACATTATCGAAAACCTAATACAAATGTTTAGTGCGGCCCACATTGAAGAATTTACGGCATTATTGCAAGAAAATATGCAGGTACATTTAGATTTTAAAAACATAAATTCTATTGCAGACCACATTGTTCATTATTACTGTGGTCTTAGTAAAGAAAAAAATCAACAATTGTATAATGAAGTACCAAGTCTACATAACAGACACAGGGGCATGTTTGCTTTAATTGCGTATATTATAAAAATAAGGGCTGGTGAAAGTGATGACAGGATAGCTTCATTATTAAATACACCTAGATCAACGCTTGAAAGACTCATGAAAATGTCCAGAGAGGCTTTAACTTTAAATTTTGTGCCTAGAAACATAGGCATATCAAGAAATTATATAAAAAATAGGAACTTATTAATACCTAACGGCCTATTTGGTGGAGAAGATAGACATCCTATCATCATAGCTGACGGTTTAACTTTAGATTTTGTGCTTGGAAACATAGGCATTAATCACATATCAAGAAATTATATAAAAAATAGGAACTTATTAATACCTAACGGCCTATTTGGTGGAGAAGATAGACATCCTATCATCATAGCTGACGGTACTTATATCTATATAGAAAAGAGCTCGAACTACTTATTTCAAAAATATTACTTATTCACTACATAAGTATAGGAACTCAGTGAAACCATTTTTATTCGTCTGTACTGATGGGTACATTATTGATGTTTTAGGCCCCTATCCAGCCACAACATCAGACGCAGAGATTATAAATAAAGAATTTTCTAATGAAAATAGTCCATATAAAAGATATTTTCAAAGTGGAGATGTATTCATACTGGATAAAGGCTTTAGAGATTCTATACCGTTATTAAAAAGTTTGAATTACACTGTGCATGAGAAATGAGGAACAAGTTAAAACGAGAACTCCTTTTTCATTTACTTTTCATTTATAAGATTAAGAAGTTAATAAAAATAGGTTTACACAAAAAAAAAACTAAAAAGAGTCATCTTTAGAACCTAACGGACTTTTACGGGACGACGGCAAGAGACCCGATGGAATGACTCTCGTTCCTTGAAAGATGGGTAGGCCCCTAGTTTGGGATGCCACTTGTGTGGACACGCTGGCTCCTTCCCATCTTCCAGTGACCACGGTGCGGGCAGGAGCTGCCGCTGATAAAGCTCAAAACCTTAAACGGCACAAATATAGTAATCTAGATAGGGGTTACATGTTTGTGCTGTTTGGGGTGGAGACTTTAGGTCCTTGGGGATCGGCCGCTCTGGAGCTGTACAGAGAGCTAGGGAACGTTTGGTGGAAGCATCGGGTGACCGGAATGCTGGCCTGTATTTTGCCCAGAAAATAAGTATTTGTATACAACGGGGCAATGCAGCCAGTATTCTGGGCACTTTTCCCTCCACCAAGATTTTAGCTGATTTAAATTTAGTTTAGTTTTATTTTAAATAGTTTTAGTTTTAATTTAGTTTTTAATATTAATTATGTTTTATAAGTGTTTTTTTAAATAAATATATATTTTTATATCAACAAATAAATGATTTCGCAGGTAAAAATGTGCCATCATAGGTTTGCTAGAATGGTGAAGATTAGTGCTACAATTATTCACAAAACTTCTTAAACGGTATAATTGTTTTATTTCAGAACTGGCAAAATGCCACGAGATTATAATAGGCCTATTGGATGGCAGGTCTTACAAAAATTATAAAGAAGAAACATTACAAAATATTTTAGACGAAATTAATCAGGTAAAATCTCAACGCGGGCCGCATCCGAAAAACATGGCATTCACAGAAACACTTTATCATCAAAATTAAAAGGCAAAGCACCGCTAAAACCCGGGGGTCAAACTGTATTCACTGAAGAATAACTTGCTTTAATATCACACATTACTGCTTTGTCTGTCTTTGGATTTCCAATAACAATACAAGAGCTGCGCTGCATTGCTAAATTGTATTTGGAGAAACAGGGTAGGAAGGTGCCGAAATTCGCTAACAATTTGCCAGGCAAAGAGTGGGTGCATTCGTTTTTTAAGCGTCACAAGTCACTGTTGTCCAATCGAGTAGCCAGGAATATAACCCATGGTCGAGCAGAAATAAATGAAGTTGTAGTTAATGAGTTTTTCGACAACTATGAAAAAGAAATCGCAAATGTCCCAGACACCAACGTTTGGAATTATGACGAAACATGCTTAGTTGACGACCCAGGTTCAGTAAAAGTTCTGACTAGAAGAGGGACGAAATATCCCGGAAGAATTAAAAACTCTTCTAAGGCAGCAACATCGGTAATGCTGTGCGGAAACGCAGCTGGCGAAATAGCTTCAGTATACGTGGTGTATAAAGCTGAGAATATGTGGGGGGACGTGGGCCGAAAATGGTCCTCCACAAGCACGATACAGTTGTACGAAATCTGGATGGTTTGACGCACGCCGTTTTGAGGACTGGTTTGAATACACGATGCTACCTATACTTAAAAAACAAACTGGTAAAAAAGTTTTGATTGGAGACAATCTTAGCTCGCACATAAGCCCACACGTTGTCTCTTTAAGTGAAGCTAACAATATTGCGTTTATTGCTCTGCCTCCAAATGCTACGCACTTACTCCAACCACGAGACGTAGCATATTTTCGACCAATGAAAATAGCATGGAGGAAGATATTAAATGAATGGAAAAATATTACACGTTATAGTAGAAGCTCCAGTGCTCAGTTCAGATCAGTTCCCAATGCTGTTTAAACAAATGTTCCAAGAAATGGAAGCAAACTCTTCGCAAAATTTAATATTCGGTTTCAGAAAGTGTGGTTTGTCCAAGTTTCATCGCAATCGGTTCAGTAGTTTTTGCGTGAAAGAGTAACAAATATCCTCACAAACTTTCACATTTATAATATTAGTAGGAAGGATGAGCTAAAAACTACCTACAAGAAACGTTCACGGTTGTGCCAGATTGCTTTTGAGATTCCAAAAATATTTAAAAAGGAAACTTCCTCCACATATCTCATACCTTACACAAGCTTCAGTCCAAATGAGAAAATATCTGCAAATGGTTCATTGTGTCTACTTCATTGTTTTCATCAGAGAAGACGAGATTTTATAAAACAGGCATCATAAAAATGTTATGTGTGTCAAACACCTGGCGGTCACATAAATATTATTAGGAATCCATTTTTAGGTAAACGGGTTAAAGATAGAGTGGTAGTAAGTGTCAATATTTACATCTATTAGTTTAATGGTCAGTTTTCCTAACTATATTCCAATTATTTCGTTACTTCTTTAAACTTGTAATCCTGCGGTGACACCGACCGTTGCCAATACGCCAGCAATGCCGTCTACGCTGGTAGTGCCGTCTACCCCATCCAATAGAAACCGCCCTTGCAGGCTTACCCGCCGCCTTCAACGTCGTCGTCGGATTTCGCCCTCGTTTGACTACCTGCAAGATTCCGGCAGCGAAGTAGAATGTGGTGCCGACGACGACGAGAATGAATTTGAAGATTATGCAGGGATGAGAGCGGTAGTGAGAGAACTCGGCGAACTCGAAGCTGCTCAAGCAGTGGTGGAGGCCGAGGAAGCTGAGCCCACCAGAGAAGTTAGTGGGGGTGATATGCCCGTTAGTTTCGATTGGAGCCAAGATTATTCGGCGTTTTAATGGGCAAGCGTTGGAATATCGCTGTTTTTCGTAGTTGTAAGATATATTGTAAGTTTTTAATTCTAGATTCGATCTGCGTTTCTGTTCTTTGTATTTTTTGACAATTTTGTGTGTCATAACTCATAACATAGTCGAAGTTTGCAGAATAAAATGAATATGATTAACTATTAAATAATTCTAGACTACGATGTGACTTTTCTATTCTTTGTATTTGTAATTTTTGTGTCATATAGTAGTCGATATAAATAATGAATGAGTTAATAAAAAAATAAAAAAGGAGCCATAGTTAAGTTGAACGTGAGGGGTCCCACGTTCAGGCTGTGTTGTGGCTCTACCCATTCGTCGTATAGCCTCTATAGTGGCATGACCAGCCGTAGGTCGCCCCAGCCGTTCGTCCCATCGTGTTCTCCTCATGGAGACCTCAAGGATCACACGTGATACCTGACCCTTCATTCTCAACTTATTCCGAGCCAGAAGTAGTTTACACTCAAAATACCACTCGAAAAACTCAATCACATGTGAGACCTGGTTTTTCATTCTTAACTCTATAGCCTTGGCCGCATTCACGCAATCCGAATATCCGATGTTTGTAGCCAAATATTCGCGAATACTTCGGCCCTTAGGCTAAGTATTCGCGCACATCATTCCGCTGTCCGTAAACTCTCGCACATCAAAGGGTTTTATCGCGATGAACTTAAAAAATGAAAATATTGTGTAATATTAAATACTTGTTTTATTTACCAGTAATTTTTTTTCCCAAGCATTATTTTTGGAATGTTTTTCACTATAATTTTTGGCTTTTGGATTAAATAGGCATTCGTATTTTTGCACCAGGTAAATTAATTTTTCGTCCGAGTCCATCGTGATAAACACCGACGCAGGCCAATTTCCGCACTCTTCGCATATCCACATCAACTCGTTGGACTTCTGTAAAGAAAATGGTATTGTTCTTCTATCCTTTCCACCACACTGCTCGCACAAACTACAACCGTTAGATCGGTCTGTTTACGGACCATTTAAAAAAGCCATAAACACAAGCACCGATGCCTGGATGCGCAATAATCCAGGAAAAACTATGACAATATATGACAAACCAGGAATAATAAAATCAGCTATGCCACTAGCTCTTACTCAGACAAACGTTCAAGCCGGATTCCGCAAGACAGGAATTTATCCATTTAATCGGGATCTACACACATCAACAATGTCTAGGGATATTGTATTTTAGACTTCCTAGCTTATAAACTATTTACAGTATCGAAAAAGTTTCTATTTGAAAAATAAACTCCGCCGTCTCTTCTTTCGAAATTCAAAAAAATAAAAAAATAAATCCTTTTTAAAACAAAAGAATACGCGGTAATTCGAATTTGGCTTTTTCACTGTTAGTTTTGGTTACCATTTAACCCAGCTGATTTTGTAAATAATTAGCCTTTCGGAACGTTCTGTCCGTTTCCCAAAACACCCGTTCCCAAAACATCCGTTCCCGTCACCATCTTTGCCCAATTAATCCGTTTCCCGTTATAAGTGTTTCCCAAAATGTGTTTCACCCAAAAGATACGTTTTTCTTGATATCCGTTTCCCAAAAATATCTAATCCCGAAATGACCGTTCTCATCACCACCTTTTCCTAAATAATCCATTTCCCAAAATGTGCTTCTCCCAAAAGATACGTTTGTCATGATATCCGCTTCCCAAAACATCCGTACCCAACACCAGTTTTTCCTAAATAAGTTATCCGTTAAATTTTATAATTTACTCTAAAGTCACTCTGATGATGCCAACTATTAGGTATTGATATAAAATTTATATTAAGTAACTAATGTAATAACAACATATGAATATGATTAAGTTATACCTGAAGTTATCATCGAGAACTATTAGTTTTTTTTTTACACTGAGCGTTATGTTTTAAGCACTGCACTGCATACTATACTGCAAAGTAAATTTCTTGGTTACAATATGGTTTTTAATTTACATTAGAAAATTATCCTTCTGTCTTAATATTCTGTGTTAAATATAGCAGAACATTTATATGGGTTTCTAGGGTGTTTTGACGTATGATAGAAACCCATCAGTATTGACACACACACATCAGTATTGATGTGATGAGAACCGAGTCTTTTAGGAATACGGGTGTCATGAGAGACTGTTATTTTGGCATACGGATGCAATGAGAACCGAGTCTTTTGGGAATACGGGTGTCATTAAAGACTGTTCTTTTGGCATACGGATGCAATGAGAACCGGGTGTTTTGACATACTGATGTGATGGGAAACGGTTATTTTGGCCTACGTTCATTCTCAGAAACTGTTATTTTGGAACGGATGTTTTGGGCACGGGTGTTTTGGGAAACGGACAGAACGTTCTGAAAGGATAATTAGCTTTTGCACATTTTTTTTATTCAAATAGAGTGTGTGTATTGTTTATTGTTATGTCACGTAGACATTTAACAAGAGAAGAACAGATTAGAGCTGTAGGCATGTTGGAAGCTGGCGCTATTCAACGCGTAGTTGCTGACACTCTACGGACCCACCAAAATGTGATCTCTAGGTTGTGGTCACGTTATCGTGTTACGGGTGATGTTGCGGAACGGCATTCTGGCAGAAGTCGTGTCACAACTCCTAGACAAGACCGTTTTCTACAAAATATCGCTAGGAGACAACCCACTGTTACGGCTATGCAAATGGTTCAAAGGCTTCAATCTGACCACCAATTGTTAGTAAGCGACCAAACTGTGAGAAGACGATTACATGAAGCCGGTCTTCATTCTCGCAGACCACTTCGAGTTCCAGCTTTACGGCGTGGCAATCGCTGGCGAAGACTATTGTGGGCTCGAGAACATTTTGTATGGAGTAACGAGCAATGGTCGATGGTACTGTTTTCTGACGAGTCTCGGTTCGGATTTCATCCGGATTCGCGAAGACTACGAGTTTGGCGACTTCCAGGTCGACAGCGCCGTCTCCAACATGTGCAAGAAGTCCATTCCTATCAAGGCGGGACCATCATGGTATGGGCTGGAATTCGAATAGGTGCGCGAACCGATCTCATTTGGATCAGAGGGAACATGACTGCGTGGAAATATCGTAATGAGGTAGTGGAACCTGTAATTATCCCACATAGGGTGCAAATGGGCCCGGAGTTCCAACTTATGCACGATAATGCCCGCACATACGGCGCGTCTGGTATCAAATGAGCTTCGGGAACATGATGTCAGAGTTATGGACTGGCCTGCTCAGTCCCCCGACATGAATCCTATCGAACATGTATGGGACATGTTACAAAGAAGAGCTATGATTAATTTCTCTCCAGATTTGACGACAGAAGAGCAACTTTTCATACACTTAAAACGGACCTGGGACCTTATTCCGCAGCCAGACTTGGACAACCTCATTTTAAGTATGAATAATCGATGCCGCACGCTTATAAATGTCAGAGGAGGAAATACCGATTATTAAATTTAATAAAATGCATATTTTTTTGTAATTAAAGACTTTTTTCGATATTCAATACTTTTATTCCATAATTAAGCGCGATTCTGTGTTAAGTAAAAATGAGAGGTTTGGTTAATTAAAAAAAAAACAATAAAAATCTTTGCAGCAGCTCTATTTTATTTAACACAGCATAACACATTAAAATGAACTTTTATTTCATATACAGGTGTCTTAAGAAATTATTTACTGATATTGTGAAAATTAAGAAAAACTATAATATCCCTAGACATTGTTGATGTGTGTATTTCAAGACATAGATTTTGCACCCTCCTTCGTAACTGATAGGCCAAATCCAGATACCTTTTCTTTACCTTCCGATTTACTTGTCGAACTTGCAGCTGAACTTGGTGATGAACTCTGCACTCAACGTGTTTCCGAACCAGCCCAGTTAAGCCTGTGGCAATCCTCACAACTTCTTGGGCCTGACGATGAAACACCACCACTTTCACCCTTATGTCTGGCTACTGAGTTATGTTCTTTAGACACAGAGAATGCACATTATTGCACATTACAAATTGGGACGTCGATCTAATAAATGGTGGATGCGTTTATTTTATTTCATGTTAGAAAGTGCTGCAATAAATGCATTTATTCTGTACAAGTCGATACACAGAGGCAAAAAAATTAGTCAAATGAAATTCAGAGAAAGGTTGGCATTGGAAGAAGAAGAAGATTATTAAGATTAATATTGATTTTGTATTAAAATACAATACAAATACGAAAGGTATCCAAATAATATATTGAGACTGAAATGTGTGATTTATCTAGTTTACGTTTTGATCTCTTAGATTTTAATTAGTCATTTCATTATAATGTTCTTGAGTGTAGTAAAAATAATACTCAATGTGCCTGATTTGTTCCTAAGTACCTAAGTAAATACACTCGAGAGCAAAAAAATCGCACACTGCCTCAATTTTCGCTCAGTCCCTTTTTTTTTTTTTTTGAAACCACGCTTGTTTTTCAAATCATATTTTAATTTATTTAAAGTGCACATTGTTAGCTTTCAGACAACACCTAACGCTTATGCACAACCCTTAAATTCATTGCAGCAGCGCCAAAAGAACAATAGGACCGGAAACCACTTGTTTCAGGTAGTGCTAATTGAGTGACTAAGCGCAGGTATAAAAGGTAAAGGGTTGGGTGAAAGTGCATCGGATCGGCCTTGCCCGCGCCAGCGTTCGGACGTTCCAGCAGTTGAAGCAGCAGTTCGACCCCCCCCACGCCAGTGTCCGCCGCTTTATCCGTAAAGCGCGCGTCGACCCGCGCACCCGTGTGCCTCGCATGCGGCGGAGGAACCCACCCACAAGTGAGTCCGGGCCAGCGAGTGTAGTAGCTACGGCGTTCGGCGGTCAGTCACCAGCGACTAGCCCCGTTGAAC
>OY292402.1:17017409-17073868 GCA_958496205.1 Idaea biselata
CTGGCAGACGCAGCCGCGCGCGCCGACAAGCGCGCCTCCAGCGAGCGCGCCGCAAGGTGCGACTCGTTGGAACACATCGCGGCCACGGAGCGCGCCACCAAGGAGCGCGACGCCGCCGCCGCCAGACTGGCGGCGGCCGAAAAGCTGTCTGCGGAGCGACGCGCCGCAAGGGAGCACGCGGCCTCCCCCATGGACGACGCCGGCGACGCCGACACACGCGGCGCGCCCCTCCCGCTCCCCCAGCGGACCCGCGACCCGCGGGTGCGCACCCGGAGCCCCCAGGCCCCCACGCAGCCCTGCCCACCCGTATCCTACGCGGCGGTGGCCGGCTCATCAGCCGGCTCGTCAACTGGCACCGTGTCGGCGGGTGCGGCACCAAACCAACAGCCGCCTGCGAGTGCGCCTCCCACTGCCAAGTCCCGATACCCACCCCTCGTGGTCGAGGTGTTCCCCAACTGGGTGGAACACCTCCGGGCCCTAAAGGCAATCATCGGCAGGACCCCCAATGCCAGGCCATTCGGCAAGGGGGTCCGTTTCACACCAACGGACGGCGAGGAGTACCGCGCCGTCCAGTCCTACCTCGGGGAGCTGGAGAAGAAGGAGAAGCTGGTGTGGTTCTCCTACTCGCTCCCCGAGGACCGGGGGCTCAAGGTGGCAATCACCGGGCTCCCAGCAGACGCCCCGCCCACCGAGATCGAGGCGGAGCTGCGCGCGCTGGGCTACGAGCCGGAGTACGTCCGGCACATCAGCGCGCGCCGCGGACGGCCGGGGTGCATCTTCTTCGCCCAGTTGAGACGCACCCCCAACCTGACGCCCGGCATATACGGAGTAACGGAGCTGCTCTGTATGCCGGGCGTGAAGATAGAGGCGTGGAGGGGGAAGAAGGGCCCGGCACAGTGTCATCGGTGCCAGGCCTTTCGCCACTCCTCCCACAACTGCCACCGTACGCTGGCCTGCGTACGGTGCGGCGGCGAACACACCGCGGGAGAGTGCCCCCGCCCCCGTGAGGATCCAGCCACCTGCGCCAACTGCGGCGAGTCCCACCCGGCAAATTACACAAAATGCCGGGTGTTCAAGCGCGAGGTGCGAAACAAGACCGCGGGCACCGTCGCGCAGACGGCACCCGCCAGTCAACGGTCCCGCCCCCGCCCCGTGCACCCCCGACCGGTCGTACCTCAGCCGGCCACCGTCAGCGACGCGGCCCCCGCGTCGCTCATGGCGCCGGCAAATGCCGCCACAGACCGCTCCAAGCCCCCTGCCGGGGGCCGGAGCCGGAGACGCAGGAGAGGGGGTCGAGGGGCCCAGCCGGTCCCTCCCCCCACCACGCCAGCAGCGCCCCCGCCCGCCTCAGGGGTGGCGGTGACGGCTGCTCCCCAGCCGTCGCAACCAACGACGGCAGCTCCAGCGAGGGGGGCTCAGATAATGAACCCCCCTCCCCCGCCAGCCCAGCGCTTCGACCGCCAAACCCTCCAGGCGGCCCTGGGGATGCTGCAGGAGATGCTGCGCTCCATGGACGGGGGCCCGTCCCTGTAACCCGCAGCACCCCCGACCCCGACCCCGACCAACCATCCAGTGCATTACGGGTGATGCACTGGAACGCCAGAGGCCTACACCGCAAGCGCACCCTCCTGCGGCACGTATTGAAGGAGCAGAGGGTCGACATCGCCCTGGTGTCGGAGACCCTGCTCCACCCCACCGACACCCTCAAGATCCCGGGCTTCATCGCCTACCGGCAAGACGAATGGAGCCCGAGGGGAAACTGCCCTTACCGCGGTTTGGCGGTACTGGTTCGCAGGTCCGTCGTCCACCAGCCGATCTCCCCCCAAGCGTACAACTCCCTCTACGCCCTGGGGGTCGAGGTATGGATAGGACGGGCCTTGCGGATCTTCGCCGTCTACCGCCCACCCGGAACCCGCATCGACATAGCCGAGGTCCACGACCTGCTGCAGCTGCAGTCGGTCCCCCCGCTGCCCACTATCGCAGCCGGGGACTGGAACGCGCAGCACTGGGGGTGGAACTCGCATCGCATCTGCGACCAGGGGCGCCGGCTCTTTGAGGACGCCGACAGGAGCGGCTACGTGGTGGAGGGCCCGGAGACCCCCACCCACTACCCAGACGACCACAGTCGTGCCCCGTCCGTAATCGACATCGCCATCCTGCAGGGACTCACCGGAGTGTACACCTCGCAGGAGACCCTCGATTACGAGATGGGGTCCGACCACCAACCTGTGCTGCTCGCCATCACCACGCGCCCAGTGAGAGCAGCGCCGCCCACGCCGAGACCGAGGACCGATTGGGAACTCTTCGCGACCTTACACGCGGATCGAGTTCCCACCCTTCCGGTCTCCACCCCCGACGACGTGGACACACTGGCCGCCGGGATCGCCGCCTCCATCAAGTCGGCCGCCACGGAGTCCTCACAACCTTCCGCCCCCGGAAGACTCAGGCCAGTCCCTCGCCACATTGCGAGGTTGATTGCCGAGAAACGACGGGTGCGGAAGGTCTGGCAGACTACAAGGGACCCCATCACCAAAACGATCCTCAACAGACTGGCAGAGAGGGTCAAAGCCGAACTGGAGAGCGACGCAGCAGCCAATTGGGACCGGAGGATTGAGGAGGCCAGCGAGGACTGGAATGAGGTGCACAAGTTGTGCCGCCTCTTCCGAAACTCCGCTGCGCCCGTCAGGCCTCTCCTCCACCCGGACGGGAAGCCCCGGTACAGGGCCGCGGACCGCGCGACCATCTTCGCCGACCACCTCGAGGAGCAGTTTCGTCCCTCGGACACCACCGACCTCGCACACGCAACAGCCGTTGCGGCGCGAGTGTCGGAGATACGGAACACTCCACTCGACGCAGAAGACTCGCCCATCGTCTTCTCCCCCCGGCAGGTTCGGAAAGCTCTGCTTCAGACCAAACCTCGCAAGGCGCCGGGGGAGGACGACGTCTCCAACGCCGCCCTACGCCACCTGCCACCCAAGTCCGTCGTTGCAGTCACGAGACTCTTCAACGGGATCACCAGGATCGGACACTTCCCCGCAGCCTGGAAGCGGGGAGTGGTCATCATGATCCCGAAACCACAGAAGAACGTGCTGCAGCCCGGGAGCTACCGGCCCATCACATTGCTGCCCTGCCTGTCCAAGGTGTTCGAGCGCCTAGTCCTGCAAAGGATGGCGGATCAGCTCACACCCAGGACCGAACAGTTCGGCTTCAGAGCAGAGCACAGCACCACGCTGCAGTTGTCCAGGGTGCTGCACCACATCGCGGTACTTCGTAACAAGAAGGAACACGCAGTTGCAGTACTCCTGGACATGGAGAAGGCCTTTGACCGGGTCTGGCACGACGGCCTGGTCTTCAAGCTGGACGCCCGCGACCTCCCGAGAAGATTCGTCCGCCTCGTCGACTCGTTCCTGTCCGACCGGACGTTCAGGGTGCGAGTCGAAGACAGTCTCTCGGAGGACCGCCAAATCAGAGCCGGAGTGCCTCAGGGGAGCGTGTTGTCTCCGTCGTGCTACTCCATGTACACGGACGACATCCCGAACCCCGGAAATGCACTCCTGGCCCTGTACGCCGATGACGCCGCTTACATCACAGCCTCCTTCAAACTGCACCACGCAGCCGCGAAGATGCAGCTCACGCTGGAAGCCCTCCCCGCCTGGCTTGACAGATGGCGCCTAAGCGTCAACGTGAAGAAAACGCAGGCCATCGCTTTCACCGGCAAGAGAATGCTTCCTCCGCCCCTCCAACTGCTCGGCGTGCCCATCCCCTGGAAAAGGGATGTGAAGTACCTGGGGGTAACGATCGACAAGCGACTGAACATGGCCCGACACGCCAAGAACGTCGCAGCGAGCACCCGCGCGGCGCGTGCCATCCTTCGTCCTGTGCTCTCCTCCGCTCTCCCGCTCCGCACGAAGGTCGGGGTGTACAAGCAATACATCCGCTCCCGCCTGACGTACGCCGCCCCGGCCTGGTATGCGTTCCTGGCCGAAACACACCGTAAGTCCCTCAGGGTCCAGCAATCGCAGACCCTGAGGACCATTACCGACGCGCCCAGATACGTCAGGAACGCTACCATAGCGAGAGACCTGGGAGTCGAGAGCCTGGATGAATTCATCGGACACTTGGCAAAGGCCATGTTCAAACGCGCAGACGCCTCCAGCTACGAGCACCTGATCGGCATCGCCGAGCAGTACGACCGCCCGGAGAGGGGCCGCCCATACCCGCGGGAGCTAGCCGTCAGCCCCGCGGAGTCGCCCGACCCGGAGGAAGCAGACTCCAGCCTAGAAAGCGATGGACACCATGCGGACGACGACGCCCGCCCGGCACCCTACCGTGCCGATGACCTAGTGACGCGGTCGTCTTAGCGACCGCCGATTGAGACCGCACCCATGGGCCATCGGCCCGAAGGAGCAAACCCCCGCATACCAGCGGAGAAGAATTCCCAGAGAAAGTGCATCATTTGCATATCAACTTGCAGCTTGGAAGGTCATCTATCGAATACGATATTAGAAGAAGATTAGCCGAAGGAGACCTGACAGCGCATAGACCTGCTATCGGTCCAAAATTGACCCCAGCTCACCGACAAGCGAGAATACAGTTCGCTCGAGAACATTTAAATTGGACGATGGACCAATGGCGGGCGGTAATGTTCTCTGACGAGTGCAGGATGTGTCTCCATGGCAATGACGGACGTGGAAGAGTCTACCGAAGACCGAACGAGCGATTCGCCCAGTGTTGCTTCTCAGAACGCGTCTCATACGGCGGTGGATCGTGCATGTTCTGGGGAGGCATATCACTGGAGGCGAAAACCGATCTTGTCTTTATTACTGGACCCAATACCGGCCGTAGATCGGGCGGCCTGACTGCTCGGCGATATCTCGAAGAACACGTGGTCCCTTTTGCGGGATTTGTCGGCGACAACTTCGTGTTCATGCATGACAACGCCAGACCGCACACCGCAGCTGTAGAAAGACAGTACTTAGAGGAGGTTGAAGAACCGGTTATGGCATGGCCAGCACGAAGCCCCGACCTTAATCCCATAAACCACTTATGGGACAAGCTAAAAATAAGGGTTAGTGCTAGAAATGTGGCGCCTACTAATATTGCGGAGCTCCAAACGGCGCTAACAGAAGAATGGGAGAACATACCGCAAGATTTCATTGTAAATTTAATAGGGTCGATGAAACGTCGCATGGAAGCGGTGATTAAAGCTAGAGGGGGATACACAATATTAAAAAAACATTTTTATTTATTTTTCCGCTTAATGTTGTTGATGTTTATTAGCACATAGAGTGCTTCACTATCATCACCCATCGACAGCGGGTAAGATAGTGAATGCATGCTGTGTGTTACGCTCGTAAGGCACCAGTGCATCAGCTCAACAAAGACGACGCCAACAACGACCAAAACCGCCAGATGTCTGCTGCCTTGGGTGTTGGTTCCAGCGCCGGGACGAGAGATGCTCTCGTGCAACGTTTATATGCTGCTAGGCAGTAGTAATATTAATCTATCATACAAAATGGCATTTCAAAAATGGTAATCTCGAGGCGAAGAGAACAAATCATAAATAGAAGAAAATATGAAATCAGGGAAAAGTTTAAATCAAAATTGGGTCTAATCATAGACAAACCTAGGCCAGGATATGGCAGTAGCAATGATGGAATTTTTTGAGAATGCAGCAATATCTAGTGAAATAACAAGAGTTCATCTGGAAGTGATTAATCGATTTCGTACCATACTAAGAACAATAACAAGTGCACATTTCATTGTACAAAAGTTTTATTTCATGGACCAAAGAAGCTCTATTACCAATTGGACAATTAAGCGAAGAAACACAGGTAGCTAATAATAAAATGTTTAAAAGATACCGAAAATGATATTCACAGAAAATGTCGAGGGATTAAACCAACGAAGACATAACAAACAGGGTTTTAATATCATTCGACCCACTCATCATCAGTATGCAGAAGCCACAAAAAAAAACATGCATTAGTTACCCACAGATGAAGTCCAACTATTACGTAAGAACCTGAATTAGATATTTCTGGCACATCATAATTAAAAGATGATTCGATTGATAATGACGAATGATGGTTGATTAATATAAGCCTTCTTTATTGTATTATTGTGTTTTATTTTACTTGGTTATTATCGTTTTTCCAACTCGATACAATTAAAAAGAAGTTGAGCGCTTTTAGAAACCAGTAAGGTAAAGTCACTAATGCCAGACAGTGACCTAAAGGATGACACCAACGAAAAAATGTTCTTGTATTAAAAACAATTTTAGTGAAATGACTCTTATTACAATATTAGGTCCTTACATATGAAATTGGCGTTTTGTCGTACTGGCCACTTTGATCTCAAATATCTCTTCTCTGGTTAGGGATTCCAATTTCAAATTTATACAGCTATTTATTCATACATTTGTATTTCGAAAACCGTAATTCACTTGTTTTGTCCTCGTTTGGTTTTTTCTTTGCGTCACGCAGTTTACAAAATGGAAAACTTGAAATATCGCGTTATTTACGAGTACGAGTTCCACCGTGGTACCAGTGCTGCAGAAACGGCTCGAAGGATTAATGATGTGTATGGCGGCGGTGTCGCAAAAGAAAACACAGTGCGTTTTTGGTTCCAACGTTTTCGTTCTGGAAATTTCGACCTGCAGAACAAGCCCCGTGGACGGCCGGAGACTAAAGTTGCTAATGAAGAATTGAAAGCTATTGTGGAAGCAGATCCATCGCAAACCACGTCCGAGTTAGCTGCAGGCTGCGGTGTTAGTGATAAAACTGTTTTAATCCACTTGAAGCAAATTGGAAAGGTGAAAAAGCTTGAAAGGTGGGTACCTCATGAATTTGCAGCAAACCGACAAACGCGCGTCAACTGCTGCGTTACATTACTCAACCGGCACAATAATGAAGAGATTTTAAATCGGATCATTACCTGTGATGAAAAGTGGATCCTGTACGATAATCGGAAACGCTCATCGCAATGGCTGAATCCTGGCGAACCAGCCAAATCCTGCCCCAAGCGAAAATTGACTCAAAAAAAGTTACTTGTGAGCGTTTGGTGGACTAGTGCCGGTGTCGTTCACTACAGCTTTCTTAAATCTGGCCAGACGATTACAGCAGATATCTATTGTCAGCAACTGCAAACCATGATGGAAAAGCAAGCTGCTAAACAACCGAGGTTGGTCAATCGCTCTAGGCCACTGCTGCTTCAGGACAACGCTAGACCACACACTGCACAACAGACGGCTGCCAAATTAGAGGAGCTTCAATTGGAATGTCTAAGATATCCACCGTACTCCCCGGACCTGGCTCAAACAAATTACCATTTTTTTCGAAATTTGGATAACTTCTTGCAAGGGAAAAAATTCAACTCCGATGGGGCAATCCAAAGCGCCTTCAAAGATTTCATTGATTCTCGTCCTAATGGTTTTTTTAGTAAAGGGATCAATGAACTACCTATGAGATGGCAAAAGTGCATAGATAGCAATGGTACATACTTTGATTAAATAAATATATTATTATAAAAAAAAGACTTTATGTTCCTCCCTTACAAAACGCAAATTTCATATGTAATGTAATGACCTAATATCATAGGACACCTAGCACCATCTATGATTTTTTCTCAAAAACTCCCAACAGTTTCTAAACGAAATTTCAAAATGTCGTCAGTCGTAGGCAATCCTGTAATGGAATGTAATGTGAGCACGCGTTCCTTATTTTTTAGGTTAAGGACCTTAAGGACCGAAATTTGAAGGTGAGTTTTGAATTGATATTTATTTAAAAAATACTTTTTACTCATTTGTCAACATATTAATGATAAGTTGGGCTAGTGATAAACGTGCTTTCTTGTGTTTGCTAATATTTTTCTGATAAATTATGATCTGTCTACTATTAGTTCAAAGAATAATGAATATCTAAGGGGTGTCATCTATTATATGCGTTTTCAAATATTCAACTCTGATGTTAGGTTCGGTTCGATTTTGAACTCTATTCCCAATGAGAAGATTACTATAGAGATATCAACAATATTTGATCACTTTAACCAAAGGTAGACATGGTGTCTATTATTGGGGTATAGGTACATGTAGTCAATTATTGGTGCTATTGTTCCAGACTGATAATAATGCCGCCAATAAAAGGACAAATGTTTTGGTACTCTGAGGCTGAAATGGAAGCGGCGATTCAAGAATGCAGACGAGGAGTTCCGACGGCAACTGCGGCAAAAAAATTTGGGGTACCTAGGGTAACTCTGTTGAATAAAGTAAAGGGTAAAACACCAATGAAACGAAAAATTGGAAGAACATGCTACATCTCAGATGATACTGAAGCTTTGCTTGTAAAGTGGGCTAAAGCAATGGTGAAACAAGGATTTCCAATATGGAAACAGAATTTACAAGACAGTGCCAACAATGTGTTGTTGGTTTGTTTGTTGTGAGTAACAGTGGCGCCATTTTCTATCAAAGTTTTGGAAAGTTTGTTGTCCAAGGACATTAAGGAAAGTTTTCAAAGAAATTCATTCAAAATAAATGATAGACAGTAAGTATTTTTATTAAAATTACAACTAGGTATTTGATAACGCTCTACTGATTTGTGTTGTGATAGTTTTAGAAGCATATCCGTGGCGCAACTCAGCGGCCTCATAGAGTTTTTGGAAGAGCACCGGCATCTTGCAACGGGTGCCTTCCAGAGGACGAAGGAGGGACGCTGCCTCTCCCAGCGTAAGTGGGACGAGTGCGCCACGAGGCTGAACTCGCTGAGAGCGGGGAGCGTTCAAAAAACTGGCAGGAAATGGAGAGCCGTAAGTTATATTAGAATTTGCAGACACTACACCGTAATGAAATGAATAAACTTAATGAAACTGGTGATTTAGTCCCACAAAAATTCAATGTGTTTTCTTCTTTTTACAGTATTATTCGTAGAGACAGTGGCAATCTTAAAGATTATAAGTATTTGTGTGAATTGATAATATCCGAAATTCCTGATGAAATTTCTCAAGAAGATCGTGATAAAATTATGGAATTTGCACGAAAATTTTCGACACATATTTTTAAAAGGTGGACCGAGGCTAACAGGTAAATAATACATATTACTTTCATGTCATTATTTATTATGATAAGCTAGGTATGTATTTTTTTCTAGGAACTAGGTCCCATGAAAAAAATACATACCTTATGTACATACATTATGAATTGAACTTTATATATCAAATGTATTTCATTTTTTCCAGATCTTTAAATACATTTTTGAATCGTGAGAAAAATCACAATTGGCTGCAAACAGATATTAAGTGGCCTCCTTGCAATACAGTAGATTTGAAGGCTATAATGGGAGGAGCTACCGAGTCAGGATCACAACCAACATTGGTTCCCTCGGAAATTCCAATTCCTTCTACCAGTTTTGCGGAAGCAGGAACATCAACTGAAACTGAGAAAAGAAAACCCTTTGTTGATTTAACAAATAGACAAAGGAAAAGGCAAAGATTGTGGAACATCTAAGCCAGAATTCCGACCTGATTGCCGATGTTTCTAAATTACTGTTTGAGAAGGAGCATCAAACCGAAATCCCTGAGGACAAGTCTCTAGCACTCTATACATCCCTTAACTTGACCAAGTATAAATACCTCACACTTAGATCGATTTTAAAAGAAGAAAGATGTCCTGCGCTTCCTTCTTATCAGAAGCTTCTTAATGCTAAAAAGAGATTTTACCCATCACAAGAAAGTATAGAGGTCACAGAACAAGGCGCTACTATCAGGTAAATACAATAGCTGAAAAAAAAAATTTTTAGTTAAATTTTTTTTTTGGTTAAATTGCAAAATTAATGTGTACTCTTTTTACAGGTTACAAGCTCTTTTGGACCATACGATGGAAAGGATTATGCTCGACTTGAACTCTGCCATAAGTTCTAGCAATTCATCTCTGAAGATGATATGGAAGTGGGGTCTCGATGGATCGTCGTCACAGAGTAATTACAAACAGGGGTCATTGGATCCCGAGTTTAGCGATTCTTCTGTGGTGATGATGAGCATCTTTCCCCTTCGCCTACGCCTTGTTGACGGGACAGAGCTGATGGTTTGGAAGAACCCAGCTCCCTCTTCTACCAATTACTGTCGACCAGTCAAGTTCACCTTCACGTCTGAAACAGCGGATTTTGTAAAAACAGAGACTTTACATATGCAGCAGGAGATCTCAGAATTGATCCCAACTCGTTGTGGAGAAGCTGAGATAACCCATGAGTTACACATGACCATGATAGATGGAAAAGTGGCCAATATTGTTGCTGATTAAACACTTTTATTGGCATCACATAGTTTTAATCATAGTTTTTAAAAAAGATAATTCTGCGCTCTGGATGTTCATTACATGTAGTTAGTTACAAGATAAAAAGATAGGTAGTGTAAATTCACTTATTTTAGGATAAATCACCGCGTGCTCATAGGACATCCGCTCCGAACAAAATAAAATTACAGCTTAAATGAAACATATTGATTACTGACGATTTTCACCATTACCTGTTAGCTCCCTAATCCATGAAACCCATTTGTGATGAATATTGGAAAGCAATATTTTTTATTGGTGGAAGATAACTAATAGTCCCAGAGCCAGGTGAATATTTGGTTAATTATTTCCTCTCAAGTGATAATTAGTAAAATACATCAGAAAATCGAACCATGAAGTCTCGTGAACGTCAGCTGCGGCTCGGTGGGGGGGATGAGGAGTTATAACCTCCCACGCTCGGAGAAAAAAAAAATACATTCACTCATTTCCTCTCGGCTAAAAATTTACCTGATGATAGCTTATATGTAACTATTGATAAATATATACGTCAGCTGGCTGTATCTTGGTGGAAAAATCGTCAGCTGATGTCTCGATCATGGAAAAAAAAATCTTCACTTTCAGTCATATCCTCTCATATAAAAATTTACCTGATGATAGCTTATATGTAACTATTGATAAATATATACGTCAGCTGGCTGTATCTTGGTGGAAATATCGTCAGCTGATACTTTGAAGGTCGTTACGTAGAAGTTAGCCAGAAGCATTTACTGACTATTTAAATGCATCAGCTGACTAGGTTTTTTTTTTTTTTTGTTTATGTGAGTGCAGACACTTGTTATAGATTCACAGTTGATGACTCAAAAGTTATAAAAACTCGTGTTGAAGAATTTTCGTGTCCGGCTCACGAAGAAGCGGACACAAAAATGATTTTCCATGTCTGTAACATTGATATTATGCGAACGTGACAATTCGTTGCTCCGACACTGACGTTTTAATAATTATGTTAGCAAACATGGCTAATATATCAGAAAATATCCACATTAGCATGGAAGTTGGAGTTGGAAAAACTCGAAGATTGATTAACGTTACTCAATTATATGAATCTTTAGGATCTGATTTGAGCGCAGCACTTCCGGCATTTCACGCATTCACAGGGTGTGATTTTAACCCGGCCTACTTTCGAAAAGGAAAAAAACGACCTTTTTCAATAATGGCTAAATCGCATGATTTCATCGAGTGTTTCATCCAAATGTCAAAATCATTAGAGGATAGAGACAATTTTTTTTGAGAAAATACAAGAGTTTGTATGCTGTATGTATGGATTTAATCGTCTGAAAAAGGTCAATGAGGCAAGAGTTGCGTTGTTTAAAAAAACATATAAATTCTTGGATACTGAGACATTCAAGTTACCAAAAAAAGGTATTGATGGCTCTTCTCTACCACCTTGCGAATCAGAGCTATATCAGCAATTTTTAAGAACATGTTACATAGCTCAAATTTGGTCAAATGCACACCTGAAGGTTCCAACTTCTGATGATCCGGAAGACTATGGTTGGAAAGAAACTGACAATAGATATGGTTTCACCTGGTTCTGCGGAAGTCAGTTACCAACATCGATTGATGAAATCACTATCCAGCCCGAAAAAGGTAACATTTTATTATCATATTAATGATATTATGCTAAAATACGCATTCTAATTTTTTTTTGTACAGATGATGACGATGAAAATATTACCGCAGACAGCTCTGACAGCGACTCGGACAATGAATCAGAGAGAGATGGTTGTGACTCAAGTCATAGTGAAATCGAAAGTGATTAAATAACATTGTCATTCTTACTGTAATTTTTCATAATTTTTTTATAATAAATTTTTTTTATCAAGTAACTAGTTACTTTATACTAAGCAAATAGATTATTTAAATATTGGAATAGAACTAAAATTATTTGAATATACACGTATAAGTTTAAAAAATATTGATACGAAATATTTGTTTCACCTCAACACTCTGGAGTGATATGCCGAATAATTAAAGAGACGTCATTTCCTCCCACCTGAAAATTTGTGAGCTGATTTTAAATATGTTTCTGTGATAAATAAAAAAAATCAGCTAGCAGTAAGTCGAGGGAAACCTAGTCAGCTGATTCATTTAAATAGTCAGTAAATGCTTCTGGCTAACTTCTACGTAACGACCTTCAAAGTATCAGCTGACGATTTTTCCACCAAGATACAGCCAGCTGACGTATATATTTATCAATAGTTACATATAAGCTATCATCAGGTAAATTTTTATATGAGAGGATATGACTGAAAGTGAAGATTTTTTTTTCCATGATCGAGACATCAGCTGACGATTTTTCCACCAAGATACAGCCAGCTGACGTATATATTTATCAATAGTTACATATAAGCTATCATCAGGTAAATTTTTAGCCGAGAGGAAATGAGTGAATGTATTTTTTTTTTCTCCGAGCGTGGGAGGTTATAACTCCTCATCCCCCCCACCGAGCCGCAGCTGACGTTCACGAGACTTCATGGTTCGATTTTCTGATGTATTTTACTAATTATCACTTGAGAGGAACTTGGTCATATATATCTGTTACTGGCTCTCGGACTATAAGAATCAAAAATATTTAAGAAAGAAAAATTATAAATAAAAACAATTAAGTAAATAATTAAACGTAAATTTAGATTTAAGTTAATTAATTTAATTATAATTTTAATAAGCACCTATTGAACACTATTTTATTTCAATCTTTAATATTTAATTCGATTGTATTTATTTGAACGTTACTATAATATTAAATTAGAAATGGAAGGCGACAATAATGTCCAGGCCAGAGTAAGCTATGACGCAGGTCGCCGCAGATATCCCTAGAGATCTAATAAACCCTAGTTCTCAGTTAATTCCTACGCAAATGCGAATTTGTTTTAACAATACACGGAATTACCAAACAATTATCTGCTTGAAGTGGTCACCAGTAAACTCAGTGGAAAGGCCGCATCTCATCCGAGGATCATCTTATACTAAATTCAAAGACCTATTGATCCAACATTTTAATAAATAAATAAATAAATTTTGGAGATCCTAAAAGTGAGGACTAAAAGCGATATTCCCACGGGATCATGACGTATGTGGGTGAAATCGTGGGGTGTAGCTAGTAATGTTATAAAGGTAAAAGTTTAAGTAAAGAAGTATATTTATTATTTCTTTACGCAAAAACTACTTAACTGATTGACTTAAACTTAATTAGGCTATCTGCTGACTTTATCCCAACTCATAGGACTGGGGGCTCCTAGTAATTCCTAGTTAGTTAAGTAATGGTATTAAACCATTACTTTCGTAGATTGAAGAAGCAACTGAGAAAAAAGAAGCTACTGCTAAGGAGTTTGTTATCACAACACCTTTGTGGTCCAGAAAACAACCAGAGGAAAGCCAAATTCATGAGGGAACGGAAGCGATGTCTACCGTTTGCAACAGTTATAGAGATGTGAATAAGAAAAACGAGAATATACAAGACTTAAAACACACAGTTTTGGTCAAATAGATAAAATTTAAAAGAGAGTTATACCAATTGCAATTGCTTTCGGCGGAGAAAGAAGTTGAAATAAAAAACCAAGTCCTTATATTAATTAAAGGTATATAGTAAAGTATACTAGTAGTATATTATATATTATAAATGTATTTTTAAACGTACCACTCGCCTACTTGCAAGTTATGTACTTACACGACAGAGCTACTGCTCGGTAATATAGCGAGGCGCGTACGCCCGATATGGTGAGGTCAAAATAGAGTTTTAATAATAAGTATTAGGTACGTGTGTAAATAATTGCAAAATGTTAAAAAAAAGTAAATAACTAAACAAGAAATTCGTTGTAAAATCTAAGTTTTTCTAATAATATCGTTGTTTTTCCGTGTTGTGGACAATTTGTGCCTAAATGTGGATTAATTCATAGATTCCTAAGCGTAACCACGCAAGTACATAATGTAAATACGTGTATTTTGTTGCGATTGATAATAAAATTCACATAACCTCATTCGCCGGCCGCCTGACAGTTCCATAGAATTGTGTTTACTTCGTTGAGTTATTATTACAGTTTGCTTGAAAACCATGGTGACACGCAGAGCCTCATCTCGTAAACACAAACAAAACAACACTTCAATTGGCATTAAAAGAACTACAGGTTACCAAAGAACTGTCTGCCCAGCTCCAAAGAAAGGTTGTTGCTCAAAAATAATGTTTAAAAAAAAGTGAGATGTTTTAGTTACATACAAAATATCTCGAAATTATCAGTGAGCAGGAAACATTTAAACAAATTAGTTAGCAGTTTTGAAAAATGAAGCTCAGAATATGACTGCACCTTAGACAGAATTTGTACACTGGAGCATGAGTTAATTGAGGCAAACCGGTAAATTGCCTCACTAGAAGAACAATGCCTTAACTACACGGTCAGACAAAATCAAAGTTAATTCATTGAATTAAGGCGCAGACCCACCGCGGTGTACGGAGATGATACGCACGTGTGCTAAGCTTCGCTTTGCAAGATGTTGTTTGAATATTATGGGGCGCGCGTCGTTACCCGCTGGCATGCACGCTATATACGCGATCGATACACAAAAGCAGGCTCAGGGAATGGTTGGGACGGGCGGGGAAGCGACCCCTGCCTGCGCCATTTTGTTTATTCCTAGTCTCTGTTTCGCACACACATGTTGACGGTACCGCGTTCCTTTTATTATTGTATTATTATTGTTGAAGTGTAGTTTTAGTTTATAGAAAAAGTAAAACTACGCTTCTGTTTATGGAAAATGGATTTAATTTGGGAACGTACAGCCAGGGAATGTGAAATGGCAAATGGTGAGTGAAATAAATTTGTTTGTTCGTAATAAAATACAATCCAATAGTGTTATCGTGTGTGCGACTTCTGGCTAGCTGACATTGTGTACCGACGCTTTAGGAAATCGCATCCGAAGATAGAAAACCCTAAACCCTAATATTAATTTTATATTATCTGTATGTATATTAGTCTATAAGGTATATTTTTATATGAATAATTAATAAATGTTACCTTCATTTTTATATTAGTATCTCCGTTACTGCGATTCAAGCTTGTTCTTTGTGTAGAACTGATTTATAATGTATTTTGGGAAATGTTTAATAAGTTTCATAATGATAAATAAATATTGTATTGCATTGTTATAGGTTTTGCACCGGTTTCTGGCTATTATGGGGCGTCAGGAGGCCGCACTGATGAATATTCCGGGGCAAAGCGGCGCATATTAGAGCGCACGACCACATACAGAAGGTAAATATTTTTTTTTATTGTGTTTATTTACTATCATATTAATTAAAAACGAAAATAATATTCAGGCTAGAGTAAGACAAGGCACTGCTATGATACAGGCCGCCGCAGATGTTCCTAGAGATCTAATAAACCTCATTCCAGAATTTAATGAAGTCCAATCAGTTCTCAGTTTATTGTCAAATATAATATAGCAACTAATACAAGGTACCGAATTACGAAACAATTATCTACTTGAAGTAATAGTATGTTATCTTTCGCGTTCGATACTAGACAGATTATATCAAAGGTTTATGTTTCAAGTGACAATTTTGAAAGCAATTGCAAAATGTAATAAAAAAGTAAAACAATAAGGTGCAGAAGAGTCTCATAAAATACCTATTTTACTCTCCATTATTTTCAGATACAAAATGAGAGTGAAGAAGACCATTATACTCCCTCGCAAATACCATACACTCAAGATATTCCCTAATTCACCTAAGACTACCCTATCGAAACGGTTCATGCTGCTTGGGCAAACGGCTGACTGTTGAAGTAAAAACCAGTGTTTTATATCTACCGCCAATATTGGCATTTTTGTAATGAAAATTATATTTTTATAAAAAGTAACTGCTTTACTAAAGCTCACTTACAATAAAATATCCTCTATTGTTTTCCCAACTGCATCAATTATTAATGTTATAATTCTAAAATTAATTGATGTCAAAAGTTTTTATCAACAGTTGTACAAGTTTTTAAGTTTTTCCAGTGTTTTATGTATCTACCGCCAATTTTGGCATTTTTGTAATGAAAATTATATTTTTTATAAAAAGTAACTGCTTTACTAAAGCTTACTTACAATAAAATATTCTAAATTGTTTTCCCAACTGCATCAATTATTAATGTTATAATTCTAAAACTAATTCATGTCAAAAGTTTTTATCGTCGTAAGTACCTTCTATTAGAACAATTGTTATTATTTCGTTGTTTCGTATTAGGATAATAATCTAGACTAATGTGTACATAGAATTAAGCATTATTATCAAATAAAGACATTTTGAAATTGAAAATTGAATGTGTTGCCAGAAAGGTACTTGCAACGTGTAGGCATTGATCGTGAGAATTGCATGAGTATTCTGGGGCACAGATCAAAGTTTTAGGAAAATGTTTTTTAAAGGTAAAGTATAAAGAGGTATTTCATACTTTAGAATTATAATAATATAGCAAGTGTAAATTCAACACCAATATTAGGAAGAAGACCATTATACTCCCTCACAAATACCATACGCTCAAAATATTCCAAATTCACATAAGACTATCCTATAGTATTCATTACACATCTTTTTCACATAACACCACACCATATTACACGTCCACATTCTACCCTCATCTCACTTCAATTCTACTACTTACTATCATTTGTGTTTGCATAGTTGATTGCTAATAGTTTTACCTTTTATTTGTTTTCATTTGTTTTTTGTAGTACCTACCTATTATTATTATATTATTATTATTTTCTTATGTGCTCAGTATCACATACAACTTTGTGTGGCTGCTGGAGTGGGAGCCTGATGTTCTGTCACACAGGAATTTATCCTACTATAGACATCAGTCTCTCACAAAGGTACTATAGTAAATTTCATCGCATCTATGGTGATACTTATTGTAAATATTGTTACCTTTGTGAAGAGAAAATAAACGATTTAATTATAATTATATTTGTATTAGGGATGTAACGATTCCGATTCCGATACCGATATAATTGGCAGGCCGATATATCGGCATCGCCAATTATAATACAACCGATATCCAGTTCGAAAAGCGCGCGAAACGAGTGAAGCGCGCGCGACGCGACGTTGCAGCTCCGCTCGCGCCCGAGCCGCCTGCCGCGCCCGGGCGCAGGCAGTGTTTGCTTGGCTTTGTTTTAGTGATGTTATCTTTCTTGCCCATTTTACAACATCGCTACTTGTGTTTATTTATTTATTTAGACAGTGAAGTGAGGACTGTTTCATATTATGTAAGAGAAAATGGCGACGCCTTTAAAACGCACAAGTTCTATCTGGAAACATTTTCAAATAAAACACGATGACACAAAAGCGATTTGTTTATACTGCAATGTCAGCGTTTCTCGTGGTAGTAAGGCAATTTCATCGAAGGGCTACACGACAACTAACATGTGGACACACGTGAAGCGCTATCATGAAAATGAATTGGAAAACGACACCCCATCTCAAAGACAGATAGCGGTCCGCCACCTAAAACACAAGCAATTTTAGAACACATTCTGGAAAGAGGTGTTGTTTATGATACTAATGATCCTAGAGCAAAAGCAGTCATACAAACAATAGCTGAACAAATATGTTTAGACATGGAGCCGTTTGATATAGTAAATAAACTGGGGTTTCAACGCACTATTAAACAGCTGTGCCCGAAATACCTACAAAATAGTTTCCCGTCCTCATATTTCGGAAAATGTTATACCAGACATGTACCGCCGCGTAAAAATCAAAATAATGCAACTTTTGCAAGAACTTCCGCACATAATTGTCACGACTGACTTATGGACTAGCGACGCTGCTTCATTCGTTAACGACTTTATAAGTCTAACTGCTCATGGACTTGATAACAATTTTGAGCTGAAGACCTACTGCCTAGAAGTATTCCCTTTTGATGGCGAAAAGCATAGCGGTGAAAACATAGCCCAAAACTTACGTCAATTATTTCATGATTGGAGCATCTATGAACAGGTACGAGCTGTAGTGACAGATAATGCACCGAACATGGGCCTTGCTGAAACACAAGTGGGAATAGAACGTATCAGATGTATGGCGCACTCTTTACAGTTAGTGTACTACAAAATGTACTATCAGGCTGCAATAGTGGAGACTCCGCATATAGTTTTATAATTGCTAATAACGTTTATCAGGAATTAAGTAAAAATTTTATACCTACTACTACTATATGTGATTTTCGATATCTCTGCCACATTACGAGTCTTCCACAACTGCCAAAATATACAGGTGATATTTGAAGGACTCTGTGTTTTGTGTAGATGGAAGTCGACCAGGAGAGGTATTCAGAGAGCTTCGGTCCGATACCGAAGATCGGAAACGTATCACCGTCTCGCTCAGTGTGACTTAGTATGACAGTGACAGGTATACTCATTTTCATCATCGGTTTCGGATCGGGGGATGTGAATAGCCTCACAGATCGAAGCCAACTTGGCTGCGATATTCGACCAGGACGAAGTCGAGACATTTCGGCGCGAGAATCTGTTGGGCCCTCAGAGCGATGGTGCTGAGCCTTCGGGGTCTGGGAGAGTCCGAAATGACAGCTTCGGTTCTGGGAGAGTCTGAAGTGACAGCTTCGGCTCTGGCAGAGTCCGAAGTGACAGCTTCAGCTCTGATGCTGCTTTGGAGTCGGACGTACGCAGTTCGAGTTATTCCGAGAGGTAATTCTAGACCATTTCATTTAGTATTAATTTTCTTTGGTAAAAGAATGTCTACTAATAAATGTATTACTTTGCTGGAGGATTCGACACTGGAGGATAAACTTTGAATAGTGTAAATTAAATTGCGACACTAAATTACCAAAAAAACTAATGTGGTTATAATGTTGTGCAGGTCATATGATGCTGAGAGCACCAGCTCCGAAGAGAGCCCGCAGCATCTTGCTACAGATGAATGGGTGGAGGACGATTTTCAAGATGCGTCGATACAATTAACGGGGCGCCCCGGCATGAAAATAAGAAATTCATCCACAATGACTCCAATCGAGTATTTTAAATTACTATTTAACATAATTTTTTTGACGGAGATGGCTCGCGCTACAAATGAGCACGCCCAAGAAGTTTATATGAGTAACCCCTCCTCAAAGCTTCTTGGGCGTGCTCAAAGCCGATTAAAAAGGTGGCGAGAAACCAACGCCGAAGAGCTATTAAAGTTTTTTGGAATCATATTTTTTATGGGAAATATACGAACAAATAAACTATCCAGTTACAGGGCAAAAGATTATATGGTCGAATTAAATCTAAAAAAATACATGTCACGAAACAGATTTCTCTTAATATTAAGAATGCTGTATTTTAGTTTGAACAACGTCGGGGTAACAATGTATGAGAAAATTGATTCTCTAATTAGGTACATATTAAAAAGAGAGTACAAAGTACAAAAGAGTGTACATAATACAAAGAGTTAACCATTGATGAGTCACTAGTATTGTTCCGAGGACGACTTTTAATACGCCAATATATAAAAAATAAAAGGCATAAGTTTAGGATAAAATTATATTGGCTGACCCTAATGGTCTTGTTCATCGCGTACATATGTATAAAGGGTCAGCTGATACTGAAGTGGCGAGAAAAGGTCACGTCGATAAAGTCGTCCTCAAATTATTGCATGACTACCTCGATGCTTGTCACCACGTCTATATGGACAACTTTTATAATAGTGTAAATTTGGCAGAAATTTTATTAAAAAAAAAAAACATTTTGCACCGGAACACTGCTTTCAAAAAGAAAAAGAAGAACAGCAAGAAATTAAAAAGAGGTGGTCCTGTTTTTAGAAACAACCGCAGGGTGTATGTGTAATGAAGTGGAAAGACAAACGCGATGTTCTAAGTCTTTCCACAGAGCATACACCCGAAATGGTGAGTCATCAAAAGACGCGGTACAGATATAAAAAAACAAAAATGATTATCGAGTAAAATAAATATATGGGGTGGGGGTGTTGATTGACATGATCAAATGTTGGCGTATTACCCCTTCGAACACAAAACAATAAGGTGGTATAAACGAATAATAATATAACGTAAATAATAATACGTTTGTATGGAGAAAGAGAATGAAGACTGTCCTCTTAGCCCTTAATTCGACACTGTATAGTATTTTAAACGTTGGTATATTTAGTTTGGGCACCATTAGGGCAAATCGTTTGAAAGGATGCCAGGAGCTATTGCCGGATGACAAGACCTTGATGAAAAAAGGACGAGGTGCCTCTTCTCAAATAGTCGACAATGAAAACCAACTCGCCATTGTAAAATGGTACGACAACAAATGTGTAACCTTGGTCAGTTCATATGTGATCGCCCCGAGATGAAATCACGACGATGGTATTTATCTATATTTTCACAGATTATTGATATTGAGGTATATGTGTGAATAACGCTGGGCTGACATAATTATAGACGTGACCTAATGAAAATCGGGACTAAACCTAAAAGGTTGATACATTTTCACATGGATATTAGTGAAGATCTTAGAAAATTTGGACGTTTACCCCTTCCTGCAAGTGCAAACTTAAAAAGATATGGCCCATTATCGAACACTTGAACAATAAATTTAGCTCTTTGTACCTACCCGAGCAGTACATCGCCATTGACGAGTCCCTTCTGTCATGGAAGGGACGGCTTTTTTTCGTTCAACTGATCTCAACGAAAGCTGCTCGGGTAGGTATAAATAGCTACGAATTATGTGAGTCACGTACCGGATATTTGTGGAAAATGCTTTTGTACACTGGCAAAGGCAATGCATCCCAACCGGCTTACGACATGAGACGACTGCGGATCACGATGAGCCTGAGGGGGCTACCTCAAAAATTGTCTATAACCTAGTACGACCTTTGATCAACAAAGGCCATACTTTAGTTATGGATAATTTTTATAACTCTCCACTCCTCTCGCGGACATTAAAAACAAAAAAAAACGGATACAATGGAGACCATCCGTTTAAAAAGGGAATTTGTTCCCGAAGCCTTGCGTAATATAACTAAAGGAAATACGCGGCAGGGTGAGGTCATATATAGTCAAACTAAAGACTTGACTATCTCAGTTTGGCATGACGCAAACATAGTTTCAATGATTTCTTCATACCACAGCTCAGTAGTCGGTGGAAAGGAAAAATATGGTACCTACAAGTACAAACCTCAGGTTGTGCTTGATTATAATATGACCATGGGGGGCATTGATATAAAAGACCTGATGCTCTAAGCTTTCCCCGTAGAAAGAGTGCGCAACATGGTCTGGTACAAAAAACTGTTCCGCCGGCTACTGAACATATCGATATATAACGCCTTCGTTATTTATAACCATAACAAGCACGGGAGTCAGAGGAACTTTAGGGTGGCTTTGGCAAAAGAGATTTTGGAGAAGGTACAGGGTCAAGTACCTGATCCTCGAACAGCAATAAGACGGGCGGGCCACTTTCCGGCGAAAGCCAACACAAATAGATCCAGTACTGGGCCAGGTGGGCTCCAAGATATGAGACTCACGGCAATGAGGAGGAACGAGTGATCTGTCGTAATGGAAAACTGTAGAAGGAAATTCATATTGGTGGCGAGCCGTGAGGTTGCAGACATCGAGGTAGGTGGGGTCACCTTAACCCTCTGGGACTGACGTGGTAGTCTGTCAGTCACCACAACATATAAAAACGTATATATAAAATAAAATTCGTTATTTTTTAAATTGCAACGGCCGCGTTCTCAGTACCTTCCGAGCGCGCGCTAAGCCGTCGCTCAGTGACCCGCGGGCAGTCGGGGGGTGTGTACGCGTCGCTCAAGGAGTGAAGGAAGTCTACGAGTCAACCACGTCAGCGTTAAGGTATGGGTCTGTGAGACAACCATCTCAGTGTAATTGTATTTAACTCCTTTTGATTTATTGTTTTTTACTTAGCGTATTGATAATTATTCTACTTCTATCTATCTACTAATATTATAAACGCGAAAGTTTGTATGTATGTATGTATGTGACTTTGTTACTCATTCACGCAAAAACTACTGAACCGATTGCGATGAAACTTGGTATATAGATAGCTGTAGACATAGAATAACACATAGGCTACTTTTTATCCCGATATTTTCGCGGAATCTCGATATTTAATGGGTAGAACAACGTCTGTCTCGTCAGCTAGTGTTTTATTATATGAGTAATCTTTGCGACTATTATAGAAGGTATATAGGTTATAGCAGATACTGAAGTTATTGTCTTTTTTAGGATGGCTGAGTCAAGTAAATCGGGCGGTTCTAAAAGAACTGCGTCTGAGACTTTTAAACGTCAAGATGAAATGATAGAAGAATGGTTGATCGACGAAAGCGAACACGAGTAAATTGATATTGATGATGATGGAGATGATCCAAATTTTTAACCAGAAACCGAAAATTTAGAAGATGATGAAATTTCCGTGGCTGAAGGCGTAGGTTTCGATTTTATGTTCCAAGATCCAGGTGAAGAATACCGAGTGGCACCTGAAGCAATAACTGTTGTTGAGCGCTCTGAGGTAGTAGTTCAAGATCAAGTTGAAGAAGAACGGCCACCTGCTACGGAAGGGCCATCTGAACTTTACAAAGGTAAAAATGGATTTATTTGGAATAGTGAAGAGTGCTCAAGAACAACAAGAACTGCAGCACACAATATAATTACAATACCTACTTCATTTTCAATAACAAAAATTACATTGTGTATGCAAAAAATAAAATAATTTGTATTTGATTAACTTGTAGCCGTTCACGTGATTATTCACAATAAATAAAAACTAACATAGTTAAATGTTAATTATTTTCTCATTTATTACATCAAACTAATAATGTGGTAATGTTCGTTTGTTTCAGCATCCAGAGAAGAAGACACAAATGTTGTAGCACTATTCCCTATCTATTAAATTCAACAACACTAAAATCAAAGAATAAACAAATAAAAGTGAAATCTAGTTTTAGCTGGAAACCATCCAAGGCCGAGACGCGTGATGCTTTTATCAAACATTTAAAATCTGATGCTGAAATCGGTCAGTATAGAGCAAATAGACTTAAAAGCCTACAAAACAAAGGTGTAACATCACAACCTTACGTGATTATTGTCGGTGAGTCTTTAAATGACATCAAAACGTTTTTAGTAGTAATTAATGAATGTGTAATTTATCAGAGAGACAATATTTTGCAAGCTGTCGACACTTGTTACACAGCTATTTGGGTATTGAATGCAGAGTATGGGGTCGATTCATATGCAATATGGTATTTTATACAAAAAGCTGTTTACAAAATGACATCAAAGTTTGATCGAGGTTCAACCTCAGCCGAATCTCTTATAACAGATTGTACTATTTTATCTACTATGTGATTAATTAGAATTGCATGATTAATTAAAGTTGCAATAATAATGCCAAACAATTAAAGTGTACATAGCTACCTGTTTCTGTATTGCGTTTTTTTGTTGACAATTTTATGTTTGTTATTATATTTTTAGCTTTGCAGACTGATTATATTAATACTAAAGAATACCAAAGTTAGGGTAGTGTTTCAGAATATTCTAAGTGCAGTATAACATTAAGTGTAGTTTCTAAAAACTTTATTTGAAACTAGCTGTATTTTTATTGTTTACCATGTTAACTTGTTTTGTATGTCGTACTCAATTGTTAAATATAAAGAAACTCAAGTCACACTTTACCTTAATACATAGTCCTGAAGAATTACGAGTACTCGTATGTGTAGAAAATGACTGTAATCGCCGATTTCAGTTGTTCAATTCTTTTAGAAGACATATTTTGAAAAATCATTCGAATTAAAGAGATAACGTGTTATTAAGTACAGTAGAGGTAAATTCTGACCATTCCTCTAGAGCAGTCTTTCCCAACGTGGGCGATAACGCCCCCTTGTGGGCGCTGCAGGCCTAAATGGGGGCGGTAAGAGACCCAGAAAAAAAAGGGGGCGTTGTGTAGGGCTTTGGGGTCGATTTATAATTTCATCTACCTAGCTAGGAAGACTCTTAGACACCGACTGAGCTCTCGACTCTCGACTACATCTTGTGAACATCAACTAATATTAATTAAGATATAGCTCAAACTCGGTTCGATATATAATACTTGTTCTTGCTTGTCGAGTACGATTGGGCGTCGAATGAGATAAACGAGTTAATGCACGTTTGTCTTATTCCTGTTGGTGCGTGCTGCTTATGCAATCCTATATAAACGACGTAAATTTATTTTATTTTCATTTGCGGTTTCGCGCATAATAGATAAGCAGTACTTGATTTCAACACTTACGTATTTCTCAAAACAAAACAATGTCGGAAGTAAAAAAGAAGAGACGGCAATACTCTGCGGAATATATTAAATTCGGATTTATTGAAAATCCCACAAACCCGTCGTCGCCTTTGTGTCTTCTATGTCTAAAAACATTTTCGAACGAAGCAATGAAGCCTTCAAGACTGCAAGATCATTTGAATAAAATGCATCCAGAATCATTTGAATAAAATGCATGTAGCATATTTTCACGACCTAGAGAAGAAGCATAATATTCAGCCAAGTGTATCAAAACTATTTTCGGCGGCTGCTAAGCAAGATGACGACGGACTTCGAGCTTCGTACAATATCTCTTTGTTAATTGCTCAAAAAGGCAAACCACACAACATCGGAGAAGAGTTAATTTTGCCAGCAATAAAGGAAGTAATAACTACTGTGCTTCATAAACCGGCCGCAGATATTATCCGAAAAATTCCTTTGAGTAATAATTCTGTGCAAAGACGAATTGATGAAATGGCTGAAAACATTGAAGAATCATTGTGCAATCATCTGAGGACTAGTCAATTCTCAATTCAGCTCGATGAGTCCACTTTACCAACTAATGAAGCGTTGTTGCTATCTTACGTGAGGTTTATTAAAGATGAGAAAATACGTGAAGAACTATTGTTTGCCAGAAATTTGGAGACAGATACAAAAGGCGAAACCATATTCAATACATTGGAAAAGTTTTGTGAAGAGAAAGAGATTCCTTTGAAAAATATTATATCAGTTGCTACGGATGGCGCTCCGGCTATGACAGGGCGCCATAAAGGCTTCATAGCGTACTTAACCCTATACTTGACATTGTGAACTTAAATACACATTCAATTCAGATTTTTTTTATGCGAAATATAATCATCGAATCGTTTTAATAATAAATGAAACTGACTTCGTAAACGTTTGCTTACGTACGAAAAAGAAAGCTATATCGGTCTCGCTCACACATTGTCAGTGGTGAACAAAATGGCGAGCCGTCGGTCGGCGCCCACGCAGCGTTCTGTAAGTATCCTATTTTATTTCAATTAAATTATGCTTAATGTATGAAATTTTTATAGTTTTACTTTCTACAAGGTTTATGCAATTGTTTGGCAATATTATTTTTGTTGTGTAAGTTATGAATATATAGTAATTCACGATATTTGTTATATGTGCACTAAAATTCGCACTGCCTGGTCCAAAGTGAACGACTCAAAATTTGTTGTGTATATTTAAATGCACACTGCTTGCTTTGCTGTGAATCACACAATACTTGTCGTGTACATATAAATACACACTGCCAACGCCATAGGCTATTACTATTTGCGAATGTTGTGTCTTTAAATGCACATTGCCTACTGTGCTACTACATACTCGAACCTTTGTTTAGACAAAGTTTTATTCATAATGCATGCCAGCAATTTATATTACACCAAATTCCAATTCTTAGCATGCAATACTTTTTTTCAGATGACCAGAAGTCACAAAATCCTCGCTTTAGTGCCTAAATGCGGAGCTAAGTCTGACGTAGAATCCAGCGAATCTTCGGAAGATGAATTGCAGATATGTAGACCTCACCGAGACGTCTCCGAAGACAGTTCTCCTGTCCGATCAATAGCGTCTTCTGTTGAAAATATAAACCTCTCCGATAGCGATGAATGTGAGTATCGAGAAATATTCGCCGTTGCTTCTGTTCATGAAGAGCCAAGATTCAGACAGAGTACTATTAATTATTCTACTCCAAACTCACCTTCTATTCTTCAACATGATCCTGACATTATACTGCCTTCACCATCAGTTTACATTCCACCGTCACCATCTATAGACTCAATTAATAGTCCCGCATCTCCAGCATATGTCGCACCTCCAGCATCTGTCGCACCTACAGCAGCTACTGTACGTCTTCGGCGTTATAAGAAAACTCCGGTAATTGTAAAAAAAACTGTTTTGAAGCCTACCAAAATATTCCCTAAATGGACAAGAATAAAATTTCAAGGAGCAGCAGACATTGATGATAATATGTTGTTCGGTTCTACTGATAATGAGAAATCCCCGCTTGATTACTTTAAGTTATTTTTTACTGACGATATAGTAGATCTAATAGTATATCATTCCAATTTATATTCTGTACAGAAAAAGGGTACTTCAATTAATATAACCAAAGACGATATCAAAGATTTTTTAGCTATAAATATTTTAATGGGTGTCGTAGATATGCCAGCTTACACCGATTATTGGTCAAATGAATTTAAATACACCAAGATTGCTGATGTCATGACACTAAAGAAATTTCAAACTATACGACGTTACATTCATTTTAATGATAATTTAAAAGATGATGGTGACAGATACTATAAAATAAGGTCATTAGTAGAAAAAGTTCGTAATAACTGCGCATCGAATATTCCTGAAGGGAAACGGTTCAGCATCGACGAGATGATGGTCCCTTACAAGGGTACTAGAGCCGGTAGTCGAAAACAGTATGTACGAAATAAACCCAAAAAATGGGGATTTAAGTTTTTCGTTCGTGCGTCACCATCTGGCTTTGTACATGATTTTATTATTTATGGAGGGGATGATACTTTCAGACTCCATTCTTTTACTGAAAAAGAAAAAGGTATGGGTCTTGGAGCTAAAGTTGTCATAGCTTTGGCCAAATCTATCAAGCAAAAGCCATGCTCGGTACTATACTTTGACAACTTTTTTACGTCAATTGAATTGATGCATCATTTACGGAATGAGTACGGTATATTCTCCTTAGGTACGGTCAGGACAAATCGACTTCGAGGGGCAGAAAAAAAATTACCTACTGATAAGGAGTTAAAGAAAAAAGGCAGAGGAGCTTTTGCTCAGGTCGTGTCTAACGAACACAATATCGCTGTTGTGAAGTGGTATGACAATAAATTTGTCGTGGCTGCAAGCACTTATGTCGACGCCCAACCTGTGCAGAATATAATGCGGTACAAGAAAGAAGAAAAGAAGAAAGGTCTAGTCACATGCCCAAATTTAATAAAGCACTATAACGGAAATATGGGTGGGGTGGATCTCGCCGATATGCTAATCGCTTTATACCGTACAGATTTGAAAGGTCACCGTTGGTATTTAGTATTATTTTCACAGATTCTGGACATCTGCGTCAATAATGCCTGGTTGCTATATCGTTACGAGAACAGTGGTAAACAAAAATATATGCCACTTAAGAAGTTTCGAGCCGCGTTATTTAGGCAACTGCGTCTTTTTTAAAAGGAGTTCTTCAGATTTACAACCTGAAGCTCTTCCCAAATCCATAAGTAAGGTAAAGAAACCAGTTGCTGAGAGGCCTGATGACGCTACTCGTTACGACCTGATGGGACATCTTCCTACTTTTACTACAAAAGGCAGGTGTAGAAACTGTACCTTAAACCAAACCAAATATTTTTGTCCAAAGTGTAACGCACGGCTATGTATAATTGAAGGGCGTAATTGCTTTATGGATTTTCACACTAAGTAGTGTTTAATTTTTTTTTATTGTCACATGGTAGATAAATAGATATTTAAGTAAACATTGATCTCAGACTATTACGACTGAATTTTGTGATTTAAATATAAATACAAAGTATGACTTAATTTTTTATTTTAAATTGTATTGCTATGTTTTAACATTCCATACTCGTAGACCTAGTTCCTAATACTACTCAAAACTTGTTGATATGTTATAAAGTTATAACTTACAGACTTTTATCTTAAGTATTTTCAAGATTTATGTTATTTTTTTATGTTTTGTTTCTTTTTTTACTTTAGTGATTACATGGCAGTGTGCATGTAAAGACACATTTTTCTTTGTAATTTTTTTCTTGAGAGCTTGGCAGTGTGCACTAGAAGACACATAATAAAACCTGAAAACTGAAAATCAGAGAATTTTTATTTTATTTTTCCTGACATCCTTATAACCCAAATAACGTAGAAAAGTAGCAAAAGTATATTTTTTTTAGGGTAAAATTCTCTGCCAACTATAGGGTTAAAGAATAAAATTCCAGATGTCCTTGCTATACATTGCGTTATTCATAGACAACATTTGGTTGCTAGAAACTTAAGTGAACGACTATTTCAATCACTGCAATATGTCATCAAAGCAGTCAATAAAATCCGTAGCAGCTCTTTGAATGATAGATTATTTCATCAGCTTTGTGTTACTAATGACGAAGATTTCAACCGTTTGTTGCTTCATACTGAAGTCCGTTGGCTGTCAAGAGGCAATTGTCTGATTCGACTTTACAACCTGATTGACTCTGTGATAGAGTTCTTGGAAACTAAAGATACAGAACTGCGCAACAAGCTCATAACATCAAAGAATGATATAGCTTACATGACAGACCTGTATAAATTGTTCAACGACATGAACCTCCAACTGCAAGGCGATGAACTAAATTTAATTAAAACAAAAAATGTCGTTGCTGCTTTCGCAGCCAAACTGCTTCTGCACAAAAAGAATATGGGCCGTGAGTTTCACAATTTTCCGAATTTATCAGTATCCTGCAGTGACGACGACTTGTTTGCCTACTGCCAACAAATCTTCTTTGTTTCTTTTTCCTGTATCTCCTAAGCAATAACAGAAGTGTTCACTTCTTTTTACGATCCATGTCACGACCTAGTTTTCAATTCAAAATACGTTTAGTACGGTTGACGGTTGTCGAAGGAATGGTCACCCTGGGAGCCACGCCTTGCCGCACGAAATCGCATCGCAGCAATTCGTGTCGTAATTTTCTGCGTTGCGAATTCGCATCGCGTCGCATCGCAGTTTTGTGTACAAGCCCAAAATGCTATATTTACGACGACAAAAGTACCTACAAAAAACAACGTCATTGAAATGCATATATTTCGTGTGTCAGATGTTCCTAAGCCTTCAATAGACAAAGTACAACCGGCCGGTTTGTAATAAACACTTTTGTTCGACCCTTCTGCTTGTTGTTAGGCGTGTTACCAGCATTGAGCAAAACTCAGTGCGAATAAGTAGTGTTTATGAGTCGTTATCCGAAACTAAACTTATAATGAACACAATTTAGTGGATCAAATTCTAATTATGTTCAGAGAGTGAAATATTCTGGTTTTTGGTCAATATATAAATTGTTTGAGACTTTCAAAAAAAGTTCCATCGAGTTACAATTTCAATTGTGTATCAATCAAAAGGTCATAATATTGTTTTAATTGGGAAACTGGTTTTATTGGCACATATATGCACATCTTTGAGTATATTTCGTTTATGTTTCAGGTAGTCGAGATGATTCCGTGGTAGTGCAAACGATAACAAGAATGGAACTATATTTAGTGATAAAAAGTGAGAGTTTATTTAAGTGTTCTTCGTCAGCATGTGTCAAACGATTATTTATCTATATTTTGAATAAATTAAATACAGAAAAATGTGCTGAAAACGTTGAAAAGTCGGTCTAATCGAAAATCAAAGTGTTTGTGACTAAGTTATCTGCCAAATGGAGACAATGCCATCGCATCCACGCACGTCTAATTAAAAATAACCACGATTGGTTAAACAAAGAGTTTGACATTCCAAACCTACAGCAAGATCAACAAAAAGCTATAAACATCCGGTTTCTGGTAGACCCAAAAATGATTTTGGAGTAGCGTCGCTGCGTTCTAAACAAAGATCAGTGCCTTCGATCATATATAAACTATAGATACACGGTCCCATACAAAATCGAAATCAAAAATCGGCACTACTTCAACGCTTACTTATACGGATATAGTACAGTTTAATGTAAACCTTAATCACTGGGCAATAAGGTTGTAAAACACGTATGCACGACTGACAGCGAAACAAGGCATATCGGCTGAAGTATGCCTGGTTTTGACGGCTCCATTTCTAGAGCGGCGACCGTGCATCTATAGTTTATAATATGATCGAAGATCAGTGCAAACTATTGTAACACAACTTTCACCGGAACAATTATCTTTTGCTACTGAATCTAGTTTAGTAAAATCGGGAAAGCGTAAAGCTGCTAAAGTAATGAAATTAGCCTTGGAGTCATCGCCAAAAAGTTTAAAAAGAATGCAACAGTCAAAAAGTATCACGCACTCCTGTTCATCATACACACCTGTGGAGGCGTTAGCTCTAATTTTGGACACAAGCATGACAAAAGAAGGTTATATAAAAGTGCAAAGGGGGGCAAAAGCTAGAGGGGCTAGAGCTAGAATATATATTGCTTACAATAAAATTTTACAAATAAAGCAAACTTGCTATCCAGAAAATATAACTGTTTCGGAGAGTGAGAGAGCCAGGATTCCTCTACAAAATTTACTTGATCATACTGTAAATAAATTATTTTAAGTACAACAAGAAGTTAAGGGGATTAAGGATACCTCTAAGGGGATTAAGGATACCTTTAATAAATATGAAAAGAAACTCAAAGATGCAAATAGGTCAGGGTCTGGATCAAAACATATAAAAGAATACCATATGTACAGACAATTACAATTTCTTAAAAAGAATTTGCAAAATGAGACCACTACCAGTTTATATGAATCAGAAAATGAGAAAGATAATCAAGAAGGTACATCTAAAACACGTTACCAAAAGCAGCCACCAAAAAGAAAGATGGTAAATAATAATTTTGAAGATGATATTGTAAAGATTTTAAAGGAACCGGAGAATAGACACTTATCTTTTTTTAAAGGTATTCTACCATCACTTGAAGGATTAGATGACAATAAAACACTAATCTTTCAGAGCAGAGTTCTTCAAATTTTAACAGAATTGCATCAACCTCATGGCTACTACTATCCGAATAGCAACTACCAGGGTGGCTATCAAACTCAACATTTTGCAACATCTCAACAAACGCCACTGATACGTCCACAGTCATCTAACATACCAGATCAAATTGATTCACCTAGTAATGATTTTTCTAACTCAAGCATATTAAGCACACTTTCAACTGAAGAAAACTTTGATTTTTGTAATATTTGGAAAACTCTTTTCTCAATAAAAACTACTTATTGTATACAATTATTGTTTCTACTTTACTTACCGGATAGTGAGGCCAATCATTTCCAGAGGCATAACAGGAATTCTCCCCTTGTACGATCGTTTCCGAAGATATGGTGATAATACACTTAAAAGCTCTTCGAATGAAGATATGCTCATTCTAAAATGCTCAAAAAATTTTTTTTCGTCTGTTTTCAAAGCTTGATATTTTAGATGAAAATAGTTCCCAGCGGGATTCATAATAGTAATAAATGGATGAACCCAAAATCTTCTTTGTTTCTTTTTCCTGTATCTCCTAAGCAATAACAGAAGTGCACACTTCTTTTTACGATCCATGTCACGACCTAGTTTTCAATTCAAAATACGTTTAGTACGGTTGTCGAAGGAATGGTCACCCTGGGAGACGCCTTGCCGCACGAAATCGCATCGCAGCAATTCGTGTCGTAATTTTCTGCGTTGCGAATTCGCATCGCGTCGCATCGCAGTTTTGTGTACAAGCCCTAAGGCCAATGTAAGCAGTGTTGTTTCAACCGACGCCATTGTACAACTGAGGAGTCTGATCAAAACGCTAAAGCTACGAGCGACTACAGCGCGTCTGTATCGCTGTATCTACGCGTATACGCGCAGTAGCGGCGCGTTTCACGATCGCCTAACTGATACAAATATCATAGAAATAAAAGCATTTATTGGCGTCATGTACTATGCATCAGTTTTTAAATGCAATGACGCAGACCTCAAAAATATTTTTGCCACTGATGGAACTGGTCATGAAATATTTCGTTGCGTGATATCAAGATATAGATTTACATGTTTGATCATTTGTCTAAGATTTGATGACTCTACAAACAGAGAAAAACGCCTCAAAGAAGATCCACTTGCTCCAATATCAGATTTGTTCAATAAATTTATCTCTAATTGTCAGTCTCAATATTACCCTGGACCATACCTCTGCATCGACGAAATGTTGTTGGCGTATAGAGGCCGTTGCAAGTTTATTATTTACATGCTGCAAAAACCGGCCAAATATGGTATCAAAATAATGGTGATGAGTGATGCACGCACGTTCTACATTTACAATGCTTACATCTACCATGGCAAAAATTCGGATGGAATAGGTTTGACGGAACAAGAAAGAAAAATGGCAGTACCTACTCAATCTGTTTTGAGACTTGCGTAAGTGGTCGAAAATACAAACCGTAACATAACGGCTGATAATTGGTTTAGTACATATTGTTAAAAAGAGGACTGACATACCTAGGAACGCTCAAGAGGAACAAAGCTGAGATACCTCCAAGTTTTTTGCCAAACAAACGCAGAGAAATAGGAAGTTCTTTGTATGGGTTCACTAAAGACTACACTTTACTTTCCTATGTCCCGAAAAAAGACAAAAGCTGTTTATTAAGTTATTGTTATTAAGTTTAGAGTTTATAGTGTTAAGAGTATTTTTTTTTTTGTTTTTTATCTATTAATGATTAATTATGATTTATATATACTAATAGTTTTTTATCCTCTTCCTACCAGAATCAAGGCACAGACACTGACACAAGGAAGCCAGTTATGATTGTAGACTACAATCACACCAAAGGCGGAGTCGACGAAATTGACAAGAAGTGTTCGATTTATTCTTGTAGCCGTAAAACTCGTCGCTGGCCTATGGCAATTTTTCAGCGGGTACTAGATATGGCAGGAGTTAATAGCTTTGTCTTGTATCAGTCATGTGGAGACAGTAATGATAAAGGAGAGGAACTTTCATGTTGAATATGGCAAGAGCATTGGTGCTAGATCACATGAAAACCCGCGTATACAATGAAAGGTTGCCAAGAGAACTGCGAATGAAAATAACAAGAGTTTTAGGTACAGATTTACCCCCCCCACCTCCAAAGACTACGTCTAATCAACCAAGTGGAAGAAAACTATGTTTCATTTGTCCAACCAAAATTAAAAGATTGACAAAATATCGATGCTGTGATTGTGAGAAGCCCATTTCCTTCAATGTTCCAAGCCACTTTGTGAAGATTGCCAAAAAATGTTGTCATAGTTTAAAGTCATGCCAATTTTTTTTGAACCATTGAATATTGTTAACTTTTTATATATTAACAGATACATATGTTAACTTAATAATTATAAATAATGTTCTTATGAAAAGTGCTAATGTCGTAATTTTTTTTAATAGTCTATGTTCTAAGACTGATTTAGACTTACTAAATAAAAGTTTATAAATATCAGCTAGTTTTATTTTTTGAAACTTAGTTACTAAAATTAAATATTATATAAACCCCAAATATTAAAATAAAATCATTTAATTTGGGTTTAGTTCAGTTATCGAAACAAAATATGAAACATTTTAACAATACAGACTTAGTTGGGTAAGGCCGCGAAAAAATGTTCAAAAGGAAAAAAAAATGTCCCTTACTGAAATAGAAAAAATAAATTAGTTATACTATTATTTCGAAAACAAAAATTAGTTTAATTAATATTTAGAGTATTTCTACATATCGTGGCGTAATAAATATCTTTACCTATCTTATTTATCTAAGTAATTATTTGCATTTTATTTTAGGTTGATTTTAACTTTCAAAGAAAAACAAAATGGCCCTCACCAATCTGACTACAAGTTTTTGATTTTTCTAGCTTGTAACAACATCTTATCGTAAGTGTGGTACATTGTGACTATTTAATACAGTTACTACATTGTTACAAAATAAACAAATAATCCGTCTACTAATTATTTTAATTAATAAACATCGTTTAAAAAAATGGTCCAATTTGAATTCTCGTGTGTTACATCACTCATCACACAAAACGTGTAGTAGTTTTGTATTTTAAAAGCATACCAACAATAAAAATATTTTTTTATAATGGCAAACTTACGCTTGAAGTAATAGAGAAGTGTCAATGATCTGTCAGCCATTTTAGTATTGTGAGAATTTGGTGAATTTCGGAAGTCATAAATTTTGCATTTAGTTTTTTAATGGTTATTGAACGTGATTTGACAAGGTAAGAGTTGAAATTGTATCTACTACTCTCATAGTTACTGTGGGGAATGTTATCTTTTACATAATTAGCTGGGTTTTTGTGCATTTGAGCTTCATTTAAATGTTTTGTTGGTAAAAACAGATTTTATTCTCTCGTGTGTTTGTTCCTGTGTGTTACGTGTGTTATGTTTTGTGTGACGTAACACACGAGAAATTAGGTTAAGACTAGTCTTCACTGTCAGATATTCGAATTATTTAAACAAATATTATTGACGATTTTTTTAATTGTTCGTGAGATCGACGATTCAAGTAGGTCATATTATTAATTGATGTTATTGAATAAAAAAAGGAGCTTGTTTATTTGAAATGATAGATTGGGTTCAATTGTCCTACTAATATTATAAAAGTTAAAGTTTTTGTGTTAGTGTGTGTGTGTGTGTGTGTGTGTTGTATGTTTGTTACTCTTTCACGCAAAACTACTAAACCGACGGACACATTGACGAACGGATGGATAGCGAAGTCTCAGTAATAGGGTCTCGTTCTTACTCTTGAAAATTACTGTTTTATGTATGTATGTTAGTAAATATGTTTTGGCATGGCACGAAGGGTCTATTAACTTTAATTTTTCAGATGCCAATGACACCAGCCGAACGACAAAAATTATATCGAGAACGATTGAAAGAAAACAACCCTGAATTATTTTTAGCGCAGAAAAAAGCGAATGCGGAGAGAACTAAAAAGAACAGAAAAAAAATAGCAGATGTTGAAACTTCTCAGCAAAAAATTATTAGACAGCAGTGGAGAGAGAATAAGAGGAGAAACAAACAAACACATGCATCGACAGAAACTAATACAGAAATTGCGCCATCTGCACCATCCGACCATCATTTGCCCGAAGCACGGTCACAAAAATTGCACAGAAAGATAGTAAATAAATTAAAAAGAGAAAATTTAACGATAAAACAAGAACAATCGACTTTAAAGAATAGTTTAAAAAACATAAAAAAGAAACTTAAACGAGCTGTACAGAAAAATAAAAAGATGTTAAAGATACTTGATGATAAAAACGAAACAATTAATAAACTACAACAGGACCTTGATAAAATAAGAAATAGAACACCCACAATATTAACACCTAACACGAAAACAAATATATTTATTGATAATAATATACCCAATATTCCACAAGAACAAAAAGAAACAGTTAAGAAAAAAATTTTACAACACGAAGTGCTTATAAGTTCATTAAAAGAATCATTTAAAAATACTAATAGTAAAATAATAAAACAATCGATCAAAAATGTAGTCCTTGGTGAAAATGTAAAAAAATACAAGCTGAAAAGGAAAATGGCTTCATTTTTAGGACTGAAAGGAAATATCCGTCACTTTACTAAGAAAAAACGGAATAATATATTGGTAAACAATTTAAAACAATTTTTCGAAAGAGATGATGTAAGCAGAATGACAGCGGGGAAGAACGAAGTAAAAACAAAGCTAAAAGAGAAAAGACAAAAAAGATACCTGTTGGGAACCCTGAAAAAACTACATTTAAAATACCGACGTGAAGGTGGAAAATTGTCCCTAACAACATTTAAAAAATATAGACCAGGGGTTCCCAACCTTTTTTTGTCTACTGCCCACTTTAAGAATAAATTATTTTTTAACGCCCCCCTTTTTAAACATACTTAAAAACCGCTAAGTACTTATAACTGATTATTGAAACGCAACTTTATAGTATTCGGACAGAGTATCTTTTATTGAAAATAAAACAAACATAATCAATTCTTATATAAAAACTAATGTGAAGGTTGAATCTGATGCTTTTCAATAAGTTTGTTGATATCAGGTTCCAATTTACTCAAAAACAGCCGCAAGTCGCCACGTTCGGTAACACGCAAACGATTTCTCTTTTTAGTAAGCAGCGTTGCCACAGCACTAAATCCACGTTCATACAAATATGACGATGGGAATGCTATCAAGAATCGTTGAACAATTGACCACAATCCAGGGTACAATTGCGGGATCGGTTTTTGTAGCCAAAATTCTTGATATCCATTTTTGAACTTGATTTTTATTTCTTCGTTTGTTGTCAATTCTATAAGTTCTTCTTCCAGCTGAGGTGACATTGCTGTGTTGACATTTGAAAACGGATCCAACACCCAGTCTGGTATTTCCAAGTTTAAAATGTCCTGGTATCGTTCGGTGAAGTCAATGTGGAGGTTTTCCAAATGTTGGCAGTAGGCAAACAAGTCGTCGTTACTGCAGGATACTGATAAATTCGGAAAATTGTGAAACTCACGTCTGCCCATATTCTTTTTGTGCAGAAGCAGTTTGGCTGCGAAAGCAGCAACGACATTTTTTGTTTTAATTAAATTTAGTTCATCGCCTTGCAGTTGGAGGTTCATGTCGTTGAACAATTTATACAGGTCTGTCATGTAAGCTATATCATTCTTTGATGTTATGAGCTTGTTGCGCAGTTCTGTATCTTTAGTTTCCAAGAACTCTATCACAGAGTCAAACAGGTTGTAAAATCGAATCAGACAATTGCCTCTTGACAGCCAACGAACTTCAGTATGAAGCAACAAACGGTTGAAATCTTGGTCATTAGTAACACAAAGCTGATGAAATAATCTATCATTCAAAGAGCTGCTACGGATTTTATTGACTGCTTTGATGACATATTGCAGTGATTGAAATAGTCGTTAACTTAAGTTTCTAGCAACCAAATGTTGTCTATGAATAACGCAATGTATAGCAAGGACATCTGGAATTTTATTCTTTAAGTACGCTATGAAGCCTTTATGGCGCCCTGTCATAGCCGGAGCGCCATCCGTAGCAACTGATATAATATTTTTCAAAGGAATCTCTTTCTCTTCACAAAACTTTTCCAATGTGTTGAATATGGTTTCGCCTTTTTTATCTGTCTCCAAATTTCTGGCAAACAATAGTTCTTCACGTATTTTCTCATCTTTAATAAACCTCACGTAAGATAGCAACAACGCTTCATTAGTTGGTAAAGTGGACTCGTCGAGCTGAATTGAGAATTGACTAGTCCTCAGATGATTGCACAATGATTCTTCAATGTTTTCAGCCATTTCATCGATTCGTCTTTGCACAGAATTATTACTCAAAGGAATTTTTCGGATAATATCTGCGGCCGGTTTATGAAGCACAGTAGGTTTTACTTCCTTTATTGCTGGCAAAATTAACTCTTCTCCGATGTTGTGTGGTTTGCCTTTTTGAGCAATTAACAAAGAGATATTGTACGAAGCGGGTCTCTTACCGCCCCCATTTAGGCCTGCAGCGCCCACAAGGGGGCGTTATCGCCCACGTTGGGAAAGACTGATATAGACCTTTCCATGTCATTCCACCGACAATCAGTAACCGGGACACTTGTGCGTGCAAGAAACATGATAATTTAGAAATGAAGGCGAAAGCGCTAAAATCCAAATCGAATCATTCCAACTCAAGATTTAGATAAATTACTGGCTATGGTAATGTGCGAAACAAAACGAGAATGTGCCTATGGTGAGTGTGAATTATGCAAAGAAAGTGATATCGAATATTCTTTTAACGAAATGAGTCTCGACGACAATATTTCGTGGTGTGAGTGGATACTTCAGTCTCATGAATACAAGGACAAGACTGACAAGGATTTGACTAAAATAACTAAAAAAATGGTAAAGCACACAAAAACTGATACTATAAAATCGTTGTTGACTTCATTTAAAGAAGAACTCCATAACATGAAAAGGCACAGTTTCAACATAACGCACCAGTATAAAGAATATAGACGCTGCATAGAAAGCTTAGATGAACGCTCAGTTTTATTACACATTGATTTTTCAGAAAACTACGTTTGCAAACTAAGTAAAGAAATTCAATCCATGCATTTTGGCTCTTCAAAGCAGCAAATTACTCTTCACACCGGTATTTTGTATGAAAAAAATAACAAGATACCATTTGCATCAATTTCTCCTAATAATGACCATGGACCGGATGCTATCTGGGCTCATCTTCAGCCAGTTTTACAATGGATTAGAGAAACATTTCCAAAAGCAGACTCAATACATTTTTACTCCGATGGTCCTACTACGCAATACCGTCAAAAGAAAAACTTTTATTATTTCTCAGAAGTCACGAAACAACTCGGCTTTCCTTACTCTACGTGGAATTTCTTTGAGGCGTCACATGGTAAAGGAGCTGCAGATGGGGTCGGCGGAGCTTTGAAACGAAATCTTGACTCATTGGTTGCTTACGGCTATGATATTCCTGATGCAAAAACGGCATTTGAACTGTTGCTTGAAGAAACTAAAACGTCAATAAAACTGTTCTATATTCCCAATGATAAGTTTCTGACAATAACTGCTGAGTTGATACCAGTTCAGAATACTATGAAACTACACCAAATAATGAACACTGACATATCTAACACCATAATGTACCGCAGCTTAAGTTGTTTTTGTCCAGGGGATAGACCAGGATTTTGTCGCTGTCTGGATGTTAAACAATGTAGTTTGATAAAACACGCAGAGTGTACAAATAAGGAAAATGAAACTAGACAGAAGAAAGTGATATTGGTAAAAACGCCAGTGACTATATTGTCAGATATAAGAAATACAGCGGAAAACAAAAAGTATTTTGATTTAACTAAATTTGGACCTTTGACACTCCATGAGATCGATAAAAATGTTGTTTTAAATAGTGAAACAAGTAAACATGACAACGCTAAACCATCCACTTCAGCCACAACGACTTTAACTAAACCGAAGAAAAGAAAAATAATAAACAAGACACTGAAAAATAAGGCTAAAAAATACAAAGTTCAGAATGACAGTAGTTCTAGTACGGATAGCGACGACGCATATTCTTTAAGAGATTCTGATGACGATGAGTATGTTTTGGATGAAAATAGTGGTGACGAGTTTGAAAATTTAAATATGGAGACAGAAATAAATTCGTTAAACGAACAAAATGATCTTAAAATGTCAAAGAAGAAAAAAGAAGCTAATGATATTATAGAATACATCAATAATTGCTCTGAAAATCAACAAACTGTCAAAGAAAATTTTGAAGACAATACTGAAGCAAGAAGGAATGATAGTGTACTGATTAGATACTACCAAAGAGGAAATTGGAAATACTATGTAGGATTTGTGGCAGATATAATAGAAAAAGAAGAAGAAATAAATTACAAAATTAACTTTCTAAAAGAAATAAAACACCCAAAGATTAAATTTGTGATCGGAAAAAAGAAGGACTGGGATATTGTACCAACGAACTCTATTATCAAATTGTAATTAAAACGCGATATACTACATCAGTCAGACTATTACTTGAAAAATAGTTGTGATGAGATTTATTTTAATTGAGTTTTGTTTTATTTTAGATTGATTGATCTCATTAATATGTTATGAAACTATGTTTAATTACACCTAAAGACTAAAAATACTAATGAAAACTGATTAGATTAAGGATAATTCGTTAAAATGTGCCTATTTCTAAACTTCCTATCTCTAAATAAGAAAAAAAAATGCTATTTTTGTCCTTGAGTGTTAAATTACATTAGGGAAGCTCTACCTAGATAGATTTACCTAGTGTGGTATTCATTTCTGGTGAGGATTGCTTTTGCCTACAATTCCTATTTGTTTTTGTTCATTGAAACACAGAATTGTAATTACATGCTAGGTTTAGTTGTGAACCTTTTGCCGTCGTGATTTTTATGCTCTCATTTCCATTTATCTTCTATTTACTCAAGTTTTATTGATATTTTTCTTTGTTTACATTTGGTATATTTATGTCATGTCAAATATAATTTATTTTCTTTCTGTCATTTTTCACAAAGTTTTTAATGCTTTTTCCTTTTTGGTTGCTCTTACCTAAAAAGTCTTATAATAAAAATAATTTCAACCTTTCTTATTTAGCGATATCACTGGTCATATTAAAAAATAAAACTGTTCCAATATTCTTTCGACATCAGATTTTGAATATTTCGGATACCGACCCTATATAAGCCGAAACTAGATCACTTCATTATTATTACATCCTCGAATCTTGAACTAAATAGTAGATTCCATCCTCGACTCTTGAACTGGATAGTTGATAGTATTTCTTTGTCCGCTAAAAGTGATTACTATATCCTCGTCTGTTAAACTGTATAGTTGATAATATATCTTTGCCCGTCAGAACTATAAAGTGAAAAGTATTATCTACATACCTACTCGAAGTACGAAGCTCTATCAAGAGGAAATCTCCAGACTTCTTCAGCTTGTAAATTCTGCCTAAGGCAGACCCTCTGACGTCCTCCGACTGCAATTTCCTCCTAAGCCTAGAGGAACCATTTGAATACCGAAGGCAGACCCTCTGACGTCCTCCGACTGCATTTCCTCTTAAGCCTAGAGGAACCATTAGATTACGGATACATCATTAAATTGACTATCATGTTATAGCCTCAAATCACAGAAGAAGACTCCGCTGAAGAATCCAACGTTATCTTTCTTCCAACTCCATTTCTACCCTCGCTACTCATTTTTTTTTATGTTCTATCTGTTCTTTTATTAAATATTTGTTCTTGAAATCTTTATTTTTTTATTGTTCAAGGGCATAAACTGATAATAGGTAGGTCTCACAATCTACTTCATTACAGTTTTGGCGCCCACTTCTATCGAACTCACCTTTTTCCAAATTCTAAAAGATCCCGCGAGATCAATTTCCTTTCGAATTACCCTCTTTGGCTCTTAAACAACTTTTTCTTTTCCTTTGTCCTTGAACAATAATTTTTAAGATTTCCTTTATCTTATTAGGGTTACCTTATCTTAATTATTAAGGTTACCTTATCTTAACACGGTTACCTTACCTTATCTTATCAAGGTTACCTTATCTTTAAGGGTTACCCTATTAAGGTTACCTTATCTTATCTAAGTTACCTTATCTTAACAAGGTTATCTTATCTTATCAGGGTTACCTTATTAAGGTTATAAACTATATTTTATTTTACAGAACACCTACTTTACACCTACTCCTCCACTCTACGTAAGTCCTGGCTAGTTTTTCCTGTTCCAGTAAAAACCAGTACATAGGAAGCTTACAGGTAACGATTTCTCTACTTAAAATCATTCATTCTACATTTTGAAACCTTGTTTTTCTTAATTAATTAAACCTTTCCAAAATGGCTAAAGTAATAAAATTGAGCTATCTAAATAAACATGAATTACAATATGAAGCTCAAATTAGGTCCTTACCACTTGCGGATAACGTGACTTCCCTCAGAAGTCACTTAAATTCTTCAGGCATTTCTTCTGAGAGAATTGTTACTTCTAATATTCCTTTAAAAGATGATACAAGTCAATCAAAAGTAACACTTTCATCTATTTGTTTCATACAAAGATTACTTTACTTACTTACTTTTTTTACTTACTTTTATTTTGAGTAATTTTTTTTTTATAATTTTCTTGTTATTTGTTAGTCTTAATTTTTCTTATTGTAAATTATGTATTTCATCTTCATCTCATCACAACTTTTCGGCTTGTATATATCCTTTCTTTTCTTCTTCTTTGATTTTGTCTTTTGTATATTTTTCTTTCTTTTCGGAGCGGTGCATAACTCCCAAAAAGAAGCCCTTATGCCGGATAGATCATCTCTAATGATTTATTCGTTACTTAATCTTGGGTTTTTATCTTGTTTGTTCCCTTCTTATGGAACTTAAACCTTGAACCTTAAACCTCTTTCCTTGAGCCATCTTATGCTCTTGTAAAGTCTTTAAAGTCCCTTGTATATATTTATTAATTTTAAGCCTTGCTTCAGTCATAAAGGTGCGGTTTACGACACCTTTCAAAAAAAAATGAGCCTTATCGTACATTAGCTTTTTAAAAAGCTTTATGAGTTTTTCTTCAAGAGATTTTGTCATTTGATTTACTGAGTAATCGTGAACATTTCCTCTTATGTGTGGATGATTGATTTTTGAATGAGGATTTTGAAAGTTGATAATGAAAGATATAGAAAACTCATCTATTAACCTCCAAATTATTTTTCAGTACAAATGCTTAGCTTTAAAAAAAAAAATTATGAAGATAATTTTTTTTTTTTGGTGTTTTTGGGAATAATGTGGTATTCATTTCTGGTGAGGATTGCTTTTGCCTACAATTCCTATTTGTTTTTGTTCATTGAAACACAGAATTGTAATTACATGCTAGGTTTAGTTGTGAACCTTTTGCCGTCGTGATTTTTATGCTCTCATTTCCATTTATCTTCTATTTACTCAAGTTTTATTGATATTTTTCTTTGTTTACATTTGGTATATTTATGTCATGTCAAATATAATTTATTTTCTTTCTGTCATTTTTCACAAAGTTTTTAATGCTTTTTCCTTTTTGGTTGCTCTTACCTAAAGAGTCTTATAATAAAAATAATTTCAACCTTTCTTATTTAGCGATATCACTGGTCATATTAAAAAATAAAACTGTTCCAATATTCTTTCGACATCAGATTTTGAATATTTCGGATACCGACCCTATATAAGCCGAAACTAGATCACTTCATTATTATTACATCCTCGACTCTTGAACTAAATAGTAGATTCCATCCTCGACTCTTGAACTGGATAGTTGATAGTATTTCTTTGTCCGCTAAAAGCGATTACTATATCCTCGTCTGTTAAACTGTATAGTTGATAATATATCTTTGCCCGTCAGAACTATAAAGTGAAAAGTATTATCTACATACCTACTCGAAGTACGAAGCTCTATCAAGAGGAAATCTCCAGACTTCTTCAGCTTGTAAATTCTGCCTAAGGCAGACCCTCTGACGTCCTCCGACTGCAATTTCCTCCTAAGCCTAGAGGAACCATTTGAATACCGAAGGCAGACCCTCTGACGTCCTCCGACTGCATTTCCTCTTAAGCCTAGAGGAACCATTAGATTACGGATACATCATTAAATTGACTATCCTGTTATAGCCTCAAATCACAGAAGAAGACTCCGCTGAAGAATCCAACGTTATCTTTCTTCCAACTCCATTTCTACCCTCGCTACTCATTTTTTTTTTTATGTTCTATCTGTTCTTTTATTAAATATTTGTTCTTGAAATCTTTATTCTTTTATTGTTCAAGGGCATAAACTGATAATAGGTAGGTCTCACAATCTACTTCATTACACTAGTTAGATACCTAGTTAGATTTTTTTTTTATAAATAATTAATAACTATACGTTTCAATAAATACTTTTAATACCTATGATAATGTTTGTCTTTTTTTTTTTCATTTTATTACAAAAATACAATACAATTCATAAAACATTCATTACAAATTACTACATTAAATTAAAAAAAATCATATAAAATATAATTACAGACAAAAAAACTAATAAGTACAGTTAAATAATAAAATTTAGAAAAAATAATTTTTATTTTCATATCCCCGCTTTCCCAATTAAGTTAGGTACCTATACATTCTTAACTTTTGGCCTTTCGCCCTACGCTCTTCACCGCTCGCTCTATACTTAGGTATTTAGGCTAAAAATGGATTCCCCATTTTATTTTAAATAATTTATTAGCTAGGTGTAGACTAGGTTTTACTATTTTCCCGTGTGTTACAACCTTCCAGTGTGTTATTGGGTAACACAATTTCCAGTGTGTTATTGAACATTTTTTCGCGGCCTTGCCCAGTTACTGTCGTGTCCACTGTGATAAGTGATTGTTTAGAAAAAGAAAATATAGACAGCAGTAATCACAACGACTATGAAAATTATTATCGTGATCATTTGGAGTCAAGAAACATAATAAGTCCTATAGTTCCATTCGGTAAGTCTCAACATGAAGAATGCCTCTCAGAAGAATTAGGAGGAGTTTACGCCCAACTGATGCCTGCATTGCTTTGTGATAAGACTACAACCATCATAAATATGTCTTCGGAAGATATTCATCAATCCGCTAATTGTTCACATTCTCATTTTGCCGATGTTCCGTCTACTTCATATTGCGAATTAACTACAGATCATACCTCCAAAACAACTGCAGCTAATATTCTATCAATAGAGAATATGAACCAACCACCAGTTTTCAATAAGATTTCCGATGATTTTAATACTTCTCAAATTATTTCTACTCTTTGTATCGTGACACAAAACGCATCATTAACAGAACTGTTGCCTGAGATCGAACCGTTAGCTTCTGATTTGGTTCATTCTTCACCACCTTCAGATTCACTAATGACTCTACTCATTAATGAATCTACTATAAGTGATAACGATACTGTTGAATGTAACAATGAAATACCATCGAAACCTAAGCGAAATAGAGACCCAGAAGCCACATTAGAGAGACAACGATTGAAACCTCCATTAATACCATTACCATTAATAACTGTCACCAGTGTCATCTCCTACCCGCAATCTCCAGTCTTGTGAACAAGCCAGTAGAAATTACTGGCGAAATATCGAGCTCCAGAAAAAAACAAGTTTTAACCTTAGATTAAAACAAAAAACTAAAGATACGGTACCTAGTCTCGGAAAATGAGACGATAAAACTGCGTCTAGCTGACGCACTAGCATCAGTCGTATGTCGAACCGTTGCCGCGTGAGCACGTGCTGTCACACTGCGATTGTCTTTTTGAAATCCATAAGAATGTTTTTTTGCTTATTTACAAATGCATGAATCATTCTTAAAAACAAATGTTTTTACATACAATAATTTTATGAAAATGCATGTAGGTGTTTCTAGCTCATTTTTCGAATACGCAATGTAAGAATATACCGTATCTATTATTTTTGTTTTCGTCGTCGTGCTCGTCGAGCCATCGTGCTCAACGCATAGCGACGTAACCTTCCTTCCCATAAAAGATGATCAGGGAAGCCTTTTGTATAAATAGAGACAAGTGATGAAACAAATAGATAACTATAGTTATGCCTGCGTTTATAACATAACGAATTAACACATGATGATGATGATGATGTATGTTCCATGCTATTACATTATTTTCAACATTTTTTAGACAAAGACTATGATGTGCTTAACTTATTTTGTGTCAATTGTGCAGGCCAAAATAAGAACCATGCAATGATTCGATGCCTAATGGGGCTTGTTGAGAAGAAAGTTTTCAAAAAAAATAATTTGTATTTTCCTTTCCGAGGCCACTCTTTTCTTCCCTGTGACCGGAGCTTTGGACTCATAAAAAGAAAATTGAAGAGAATGGACAGAGTTTATACTGTAGATGAATATATCCATTCTGTGATCATGAACTCTTCGCAAATACAAGACAAATTTATTGTATACTTACTGGCACAAGAAAATATCTTAAATTTTCAGGAATGGTTTCCAAAATTTTATTTTAAAACTAAATTATCCAAAACTGCTCAGCGTGGCGAATTAAGAGAGAAGTTCATGATATCCAAATACCACGAGTTTAAATTTGATGCAAAACACCCTCAGTGTTTTTGCAAAAGAATACATTGATGGCATGAATGCTTTTACATTTGATTTGAGAAAATCAAATCAAACAGATTTTCATCTACCAACACAAAATATGTATGCTGGTCCAATAGGTATTGCACATAAAAAAATGATTGATTTAAAAAAGTTGGCAGAATATATTCCTTCCGAACATAAACAATTCTGGGAAATAATTTACAATTGGCCAGTTGATAATAATAATAGTAGTTAAATAAGTAATAATAATTTTACTGTGGTATAATTAATTAGATATATGTTTAAGATAAATAAATAGTTATTTTAGTACATTTTCGTGTTTATTTTAAAAGAATATACAATTAGACCTCAAAATATTAGGTGTTAAAGGGACACATGTCATGGACATGTGTCCCTTTAACTCCAAACAGATGTAGATAATTACTAAAAGGTCACTTGTCACATAATTATTTTCTAATATTTATTAAAATACACAAAGTAAAATGCTATTATTTTTGAAATGAAATACATAGCTGTCTATATACTTAGTATCATATATTAAAATTAAATGTTAAACATTAAGGCTTTCATAACTATGTAGTTTTTTTTATCTACTGTAAATTTTTACTTAGAAAGAAAATGGTGAGAAGTGCCCTTTTAGTAATTAGACATTCAGATGTATTACAGTTTGATAATGTAAGTAAATCAGAAGTTAACAATTCGTCGTTGTAGTTCAAACCGTCTCACAAAGGCGAAATAACGCTAAAAGTTGGCACTAAATATAAAAATCAAACTGCATCCCAACCGGTTTCTATTGTTCTAGTTATATTCTATGCAAAATGGGTCAGCTACCTGCGCAAGCGACCCGGCGCCCGCCTTCTATTTGTCCTTGTTGTTTTAGTCCAAACTTGAACTCAAACAAACTTGAATCTTAGTGATTTTTGGTGTTTAGAATGTTATTTAAGTTTTATTACTGTTTAAAAATTAATAAAAAAAAAAACTCCTTAAAGAGCGGATGTGTTTTTGTAAATTAATTGTCTGAATTCAAGTGTTAGTTATTTTGGTTTTGGTGCTGGATTGGTGTTTTTTTACGATGGAATCCACTCCTGGAGGTAAAGAACTACAATAATATGTATTAACATGTAATTTTGGCAGGACCTTTTACATATTTTTAAACATTTTATAAAGGCAGTCGTTAATTTCCGTATATTCAAACTTATCTTAAAGTAAAAGTACCAACTCAAACGGAGTCCAGCCCTAGAAAGTATCTTAAAATGAGCTTTAGACAGAGTGCTATCTAAATAATTTGAAAATAGTTGTTCGTTTTTGCGCTTTTCTAACAAAATTTTGCGATTTGTAGTGAAGGTAGAAATTAAAAAAAAAAAAACAAAATTCCAGGTTCGAACTCCGAAGAAGTTTGTTTGAGTAGAAGAACTCTTATTGATTATTATAGAGAATCTACATCAAGGATAGACTCTGAAAAAATGCAATATCTGTATAGAAAAGTGGAAAATGCTTTAAAAATGACTATCATTTCAAATGAAGCTAAAAGTTTTTTTGCAAAAATTGATTTACCAATATAAAACAAAACTTAATAAGTACCAAAGGCATCATGAAAGATGCGTCAATGCCCAAAAAGATTGGTTTAATCAATATCAAACTTTTACTGTCTCACATTCTCAAAGTAGAAAATCATCAAGTGGACGTCCTACTAAGGATTTTGAAGAACTAAGTGTAAGAGCTAAACGAAAGAGAACTGAAAGTATTCGTCAGCAAATGTCATCATCGGAGCTAGCGTACGCTACGCAGATGAAATACAGAGCCTGTGGGGAGACAGAAAAATCTAAAATAATCAAAGAAGTATCTCAAGACAGTATTCATAAAGAGGATAAAAACCATGATACTCTGTGTCCTGATAAAGCCCTGTCTATGGTTATTGAAACGCAACTCACGAAGCATCAGTATAATGCATTAAGAAAAACTGCATTAGAACTACAATGCAAATCGAAAGCAAAAAAAGTATGTTACCCTTTGGGTATACTAAGTACTGAAACCCGAGCAGAGGTCAATCAATCAATCAATCAATCAATATTTATTTATTTTCTCTTCACAAAAACTCAAGTCTAGAACTATTTATTATAATAAACATTATTATAGTAATGAGCAGAAACCTAAGTAATTGTGAGAGACTGGTGCCTGAGATAGGTAGTAAAAAACACATGTAATACAGGTCACCAGGCTCTCGACATCAGTTTTGTTAGTATCTTAAACAAGCTCCAATGTAAACACAATACAAGTAATCGCATAGACTTTATACATCGATCTTAGGGGTAGATTTAAATTATTATTTCTGATATTGTCGGAGTGGGTAGGAAGGAAAGAGGTGTACCTAAGAATGTGTGGGTGTGTTTGTGTAATCCACTATGAATAAACAAATCAGGTAGGTAGGTAAGATTAATATTTCTGTTGTAGGTCTGCAATTAATTTTTATTAGGATCATCGCCGCATGATTTGGGTATTGGAATACTATAATATCGGGTTATAAATATGTAGATTTTGTTACCAGGGTTGCAGGGGGGAGCATTTATGTTACTGGAATTAGGAGTTCTTCTGTTGCATTATAATCTAGCGTAACTAACCATTTTGTTATTTTGTCACTACAGCAGAGGTACCTCTGCAAAACCTAATGAATCACACCACGCAAAGGTTGCTACAATCAATAAGAGAAGTAATTCACAGTCTCGATGAAGATCAGCGGCAAAATCTTTGCTTGATAACAAAGTGGGGATGTGATGGCTCCGGCAGCCATTCTCAATACATACAAAGATTTCGGAATATTGGACCTGTCGACGATGATCATATGTTGATTACGTCAATCGTCACATTACGCCTTGTAGTTTTGGATAACGCGAATGGGGAATATATTATCTGGCAAAACCCTCGTCCGTCATCTCCGAGATACTGCAGCCCATTAAGACTACAGATGGCTAAAGAGACAGTTGAACTATCCAAATTGGAAGCTGCTAACGTGAGAGATCAAATCACTAATTTAATTCCCACTAGTAGTGATGAATGGCGTGTTATTCACGATTTAAAACTGACCATGGTTGATGGAAAGATGATCAATGCTCTCACAGATACAAGTTCAGCAATGCGTTGCTATTTGTGTGGGCTTACTTCCAAAGTTTTTAATCGATTAAAAAAATGCTTAACAAGACCGGTCACTGAAGAAAATTTGGAGTATGGTTTGTCATCGCTTCATGCTTGGATACGATTTGCCGAGTGTATTCTGCATTTGGGATATAAAATAAAGATGGGGCAATGGCAAGCAAGAGGCAGACTTAAACACATTGTAACCAGTGAAAAGAAAAGAATACAAGCAGAATTTTGGCAAAGACTTGGCCTACACGTAGATAAGCCGCACCAAGGAGGAGGGACTTCCACAGATGGAAATACAGCTAGATTATTATTTCAGCATAGCGACGAAACGGCAGAGATAACAGGAGTTAACGCAAATTTAATAAAGAGAATTCACTCAATTTTGAAAATAATATCTAGCGGCTACAAAATTAATTACATCAGTTTTAATCAATTTTGTTTACGGACAGCGTCCATTTTTGTACTAAATTACCCGTGGTATAATATGCTTACCACTGTCCACAAGGTGTTACTACATGGACCTCTAATTGTAGAGAACATTGGCATAGCTATAAGACTTTTAAGCGAAGATGCTCAAGAGAGCAGAAATAAAGATGTGCGTAAATTTAGAGAGAAGTTTACGAGAAAAACTTCTCGCACGCTGACCATGGAAGACACTTTCAATCGATTGATGGTGTCTTCTGATCCTTTTATAACTGGGCTAAGAAAATTAGTACCAAAAAAAACAAACAATCTTAAGTCCACTTGAATTGTCTTTTGTTAGTTCAGATTAATAAATATGTTTTACGACAAAACGTAGTTTTATTTATGTAGTACCTATCTATGTATGTAAATACGAATAAATGTAGTTATCACTTTAAATTTGAGTTCCAATCAAATCCGTTAAGCCGTTTTAGTATTTTAAAATACACAAGCTACCCCCCCCCCCCCTCTCCTACACTGCACATTACTCCAAAAGTAATTAATTTCATTTAGGTAAATAAAAGCAGTGATTTTTCTATGAAACTAAGTTATTACTTGACAATAAGGGTTTTTGCCAACTTTTTGCTTAATTTCGCCACTGTGCGTCTCGTCTCCGTATAAAGTTATGAAGAACACATGTTGTTTTTACTATCTCTGTAGCAAAATCCGGGTTGACAAGTATGGCCGTATGAAGAACTCTCCACTTGTTGCTCAATATGCCGAAAGTACATTCCACATAACGCCTTGCATGAGATAGACGTTTTTCTATGTCTAATGATTTATTTGGGTAGGGTCGCATAACATGTTTATGTAAAGCGAATGCCTCGTCAGCTACCAGTACAAATGGTAGTGCTAGGCCGGTAGTACCGAGGAGTATTTTATCCTCGGGTCTAACATGTCATGGTAAAGTTTCTGTCCGAAATTCGAACTTCTAAATACATTACTATCAGCTTCTTTTCCAAAAGATCCAACATCAATAGAAATGAAGCAATAATTAGAATATGCGGCTGCCATAAGAACAATTGAAAAAAACTTTTTATAGTTAAAATAATTAGATCCGCTGTTGTCAGGATTAATTATTCTTATATGTGTTTACCATCCACAGCTCCTAAGCTTCCCAAATGAAAAAAAAACCTAAAATGACAGCCTTTCAAGAGAGTTTAATTACAGCAATGAATAAAAAGCAACAATCACCTAAAGAAGTCGAAGAAGATGCCGACACAAAATGTTTACTTTCTTTACTTCCTCAAATTAAGAGCCTAAATGAAAGACAAAATTGTGACCACTCCGGAAGTCGTTCAAAAAATCAAAAATTTATTACTGGAAGATGCCCGACTTAAAAAGAAACGGCTCGTAGAAATAGTAGGATTATTAGATACAACTATTTTTAAATTTTTTCACGATCATCTTGGCATGACTAAAATCAAATCAACAATTTAAGGGAAACGGTATATGAGTTAGACGGCAAAAAGTTTTATATTTCATATCAACTTCACTTTACCATGATTAATGGTAAAATTTGTAATGCCTTATCAGATACTAAATCTACGATGCGATGTTATTTGTGTAGTGCCACATCAAAAGATTTTAACGACATCGAAGGTCTTACTTAGAGACCGATAAATAGACAATACTTATCTTTTGGAATATCTATCCTACATGCGTGGATACGTTTGTTTGAATGTTTGTTGCATATTGCTTATAAATTGTCCACAAACTCATGGCGTATTAATAAAGATACTGAGGGTATAGTTGAAGAAAATAAAAAAAGAATACAAGCAGACTTTAAGAGGAAGATGTCAATAATTATCGATAAGCCTAAACCAGGTTATGGAAATACCAATGATGGTAATGTGGCTAGACTATTTTTTCAAAATCATGAAGTATCTGCATCAATAACTGGTATTACGAACGTCTAATTTACAATTTCTACATAATTTTACAAACTTTGTCAAGTGGATTGCGATAGGGTACTCTGAATCACTGTGGAGTCATCCTTCTTCTAAACACTTGGTTTTCATACGTTACTTATTTTCATACTGGATCACCGTAAATAATGAAGATCAACCTGTACTTAACCTCAAGGAATTCTTCTTTGACACATTTAACAACCCCTCCAATAAAACTCTTGATGAGGTTCTTGGGATAGCATTTATTGGATTCAAGAAAGAACCATTAATTGAAGGAATTAGCGAATTGGCTCCAATTCAAGCTCTTCATGTTTCATTCCAAGGGGCAACAAACCTGGCAGCATTGAAACCATTAATTAATAGTCATGCAACTCTTGGTATAATGAATGAAGTTACTAAAATTCTTTATACATTGCATGAAGAACATATCCAATCAATCACTGAATACTTTGCTGGTGCATATCTTCTAAGCTTCATTAAGACTGGATATGTTAGTCCTGCTCACCTGGAAAAGAGAATAAATGGAATTATTAAAAGTGACAATGTTCATATTCCTGATTATACTCCTGAAGAATGTAAGTCATTTTATGATATATTACAAGAAGGATTTGATAAAGAAAGAATTACCCCTGAAGATATTGTCAGTTACTTTACTTCACTGATGGCAACATCCAAAAATATGAAGGTCAAGCCTCTTATAGAACAAGCAGCATATAGAAATTTAACTGCATTATCTATTATAACACAGAGTATTTCAGAATTTGCAGATTTTCCCTGGATTCCAATTATGAAACGAATGCCTGTAATCAGAATTGAAGCAGAGAAATTCTTTACTGTCATTAAAATGATTGCAAATAATAACCTAATTGGATACCAAATATCTGGAACTGCATCTTCTTTTCCAAACCTAACAGGATTGTGCATACAGCTTCAGATTGTGGTGAAAAACAAACATACACTACTTGATTACAGAGGAGTTGGAAGTGTGAATAATATAGGAAAGATCCAGTCTGATAAATTCAAGAAATGGGCTGAAGATTATTCTGCTAATTCAAATGGATCAAAGATTGACATCAGGGAATTGATGTCAAGTGATGAGCTAACATCTAAATTCTTGGAGAGTGACCGTATTTCAAATGTTTTAAATACGTTCTTATCAGATAAGCAGAACTTGGTTGATGAAGAGGTTGCTGATGATGAGGATTTTAAGTCATTCTTCACTGGGGGGGATAACAAGGGGTTAAGTACGAAGAAGGATGATGATGATGATGATGATGATTATAAGCCCAGTAGACCACGGAAGGTTCCAAGGGTTCAAATTCAAGATTCAGCTAGATATGATGAGCCACAGCCTGGTTCATCACAAGAAGACATGCCAGAATCACATGACCAAGAAGGTGAACCTGATGTCAGGATCCAGCCAATTCGTCAGAAGAAGATGAAATCAGGAACTTATCTTGTACCAAGCCTTCTTAAGACTAAAATTAAGGAATTGATTGGACAGCTTCATGGTAGTTTCATATATCAGGGAATAAATCCCGACCATATAACATCAGTATCGGGTTTTGCTCAGATCAATAAGGAGAAGATCTCATTTAAAGTTACTGGGGCATTCTTGTCATCCTTGACCTCCAATCAAATGGAACCAGGTTCTCAAGTATCAGTTCTTGTTGGGTATATAGATACTGAAAATTACATTCGTACACTTGACTTTCCTACCTTATTCTTTGGATCAAAGTTTGATACTGAGGTCATTAGAGTTTGTGAAGAACAAAAGATTCCTGATCCTAAAAGAATCAAGAGATTTATTGTTCTTCATATTTTTAGACATTAGTTTTCACTAGGAGCAGCCTCCATCTATTCATTGGCATGAACAGCACTCGTCTTAGAGATAAACTGTATATACCAAGGCACAAAACTGCTCTTTTCGGGAAGAGTTTCATGGCACTGGCACCCATGATGTACAATGAGTTGCCAGAACATATAATACAAACTGACGACCTCACATCATTTAAGAGAGAATTATACTGGTTTTTGACGGAGAAATGTTTTTATGACCTCAAAGAGTATTTACCAATGTATAGAATGTGTTGATTTTTTATATTGACAGTTTGGTTTTTAATTTTCGTTGACATTTGTATTTCCGTTTTATTTTGACATGTTCTGAAATTGACATTGTGCGAATTTAAATAATGATTAATTATGTATAATTTTAAAATTTTATTCTGAAACTGTATTATTCCTTTTTTTTTAAACCATTTGATTTGAATTATCTTGACTACTGTGTATTTCAACTTAGACAATAGGACTACCAATTTCACATACCTCAAAACGAGGTTAAATAGCAAAGGACTTTCATAATTTTTATCATCCAATATATGTACTCTATTTAAAGTGAATAAATGATTTGATTTGATTTGATTTGATTCCAAATAGACAGCAAAAAGTTTAGAATTTTTTGTTTAGATACTGCAAAGCTGTATGTCGATTTTTATCCTTGGCACCCAATGACCACTACGACTCACAAAATAATGACCCATGGCCATGAAATAATTTCAGAATTCTTTCTTCCAATAGGACAATTGAGTGATGAGGCACAAGAAGCCCGAAATAAAGATTTTAAAATATTTCGTGAAAGATATAGTCGTAAAACTTCTAGGCAAAATAATTTACAGGATATATTCCAGCGTCTACTTATTTCCTCGGATCATTACAAGTTTAAGACCTTTGCCTAAATTAAACCATAAACAATTTGAACCAGTGTAACATATATACATATATATTTACATAGTTATTTTATTTTGAGCCTAATTTGTCCCACTACAGGGCAAAGGTTTTTTTTTCTTATTGGTTTAGAAGATCTTAAATAATAAGGTATACTTCATTTTGATACAAGTAGCGCCATCTAGCGAACAATAGCACAGCAAAGACAGTGAACCAATGAAAGTGTTGCTGTTTGGGAAATAGATATTTTAAAATAAAATCGACAGTTGCCATTAACATAAATTCCTCACCAACAGAATAAATCAAATAAAAATAGAAATACCACTACTAATGTTCATATAGATTTAAATTATTCATAATTATTTATTAATAAACAAAGAATTAATATTTTGAACGACCTTAACTCAAAATATATCTTAAATATAAAAAAATCCTCACCCTGCATGAAAGGCTGAATAGGAAAAAGCTTCTGCGACTGCGCCTAGACTGACAGTAATAATATTTTTGACGTTGATCTTTCAAAATACAACAACGGCCATGACTCGCCACTTTTTTCCTAGACTTTCTTGCGAACAGTCACGATTTGACCTATTATAAATTTTCTTAATAACAATCAGCATAAACTAACTTACAAAGTTTATTCCCATTACTGGTGAGTGTTTTACTGTCAATCTTTTGAAAACTGCACTGCTGTACCTCAGAAATGTTGAAGGCCCACATGTGATTGCCTTGTGTTTGTTCCTCGTACTACCAAACCATATTTCATCTCGTTAGGGCTAAATGAATCCTTACGTTTTGCTTCGCTGCTCGAGGAAGAAACGCTTGCACGAGACGATCCTAGCAATATTTTGTATGTACGAATGTATTTTCACATAGAAATAAGAGTTTCTGTTCGCACACATATTCCATCTGCTGAAGCGATGTGTTTAGCTTTGGCTACCTCATGATGTTCTTTTCGTTGCACTGTCTTGACCTGTATGAATGTATTTCACCCACACTTTGTGTAAGACACCATGCCGAGACAACCATAATCAATTTTGTAAATCTCAATGGTCCGGCATGTTGACTTGCATAGAGGGGGCTTTCGGTGCTTGTCCTCATCTGCTTCAATGGCTTTCCAGGGAACACCCACGCGGTCCACACCCCGCCTACTATAATGCCTCCAGATAAGGCCCCGGAGATGATGTTCATGGGATGAAGGAAGGAGTGACCGACCCTATAGCCACCCAACCATAAAGATGACGAGGACCTTGAGATAAGTACACCTAACATCTCTGTACTTGGAGGTATCTGTTGCTGGCCAGAAAGGCTCGGACCACCACGAACCCTTAGCTCAACGAATTAAATTTAACTTCTTGATCAATTTAACTAAAATAACTGTCTCTTAAAAGTACAATATTAAACTTAAACTTAACTTAACTTATCTTAATTAATTTAATATAAAAAACTATAAGTAGGAACTTAGATAAATTGTTGTTGTCTCCTTATTTCTATTATAATTAAAACTTATATTGTTTGTCACCTACTAGCTTGTTTCATTTCCAATTAGCTCATCTGACAGGCAGGTAGGCTAAAGTAGGAGTCACCTCCTCAAGGTGACTTTTCTACGTGACACCAGAAGCAAGAAATATATTTTTGGTAGATCAATCGACAATCACAGGCAACGCCTCGAGTGACTAGGACCACTAAACTTATTATTTTAAAATAAAACACCATATTATAATAACTTAATTTTACTATTCCACCCATTTTCTGTAATATAATAATTTAAGTTTTGAGCACAATCTTGTATGGGGAGGCCCCAGTGTGCGGCGGGTGGACCACTCGGTGAAAACATGCTGCTCGCACGCTTGCCTTGCGTTGAATGCGCGCTGCCGGCTGCCTGCGAGTGGTTCACGTGAGGACGGTACGTTGGCGATGCGCCGCTCCCTCCCTCTCTTCATTCCCAGCCTTTCTTTCGAACGAGGCGGACGTTTCGTTTTTACTTTCAAAATGAATAAAGAAAAACTTATCGAAGAAGTTCGTAAATATAATTTATTATATGATCTAAGTGACTCAAAGTACAGTGACAATGTAAAAAAGGAAGAAGCGTGGACAGAAATAAGCAACACCTTAGCGGTAACAGGTATTATTTATGTATTACACTACTACTTAATAAGTAGTAGTGTAATACATAAAGGTATTGTAATTTGGTATTGTAAATTTAATTTAAATGTACTTCGATAAAATGTCCATTCGATATTTTAAAACTTTCATTGTTTTGAAATTAGGGC